>VYZV01025891.1:0-26204 GCA_013401275.1 Pandion haliaetus | reverse complement strand
GACTTCCCCCCCCCCCCCCCCCAGTCTGATTTCTGGCAAATGGAGAGCATCATGAATGAAGATATTCAGATTAGATTTTAGGTGATTTGAAGAGGGCAGCATGCAGACTATTCCCCAAAAAAGTGCAGAATAAAGCAGTAAAATGACAAACACACATATAATAATTCCATAATAAAACCCCCATAATTTTTATATTTATATACATATAACGTATCTCTATAATATATACACCCATGTAATAATTCCATAATGCCAATACAGTAGCATGATATTCAAGGTGGGGTTTTTTTTGTTGCTTCTGTTTCTAGTGGAGGGGCTGGTCCTTGCATGCGACTCCATCTGCCGCATCTCGCTATAGGATAGATTTTGTGGGATTAACTGGAACCGCTTTCTCACAGAGCTGCAACTTTCAAAATCATTTTGGATTAAAAAAAAAAAAAAGGGGGGGTCTCTAGCTATGGATGTTGTTCAGAGCAGGGAAAAGCGTGAGGAGGCAGGAGCGGCAGAGAGGAGCTCTTACGGCTGAGCACAACCCCCGTTCCCCATCCCCTGCACTGCTGGCGGAAGGAGGAGGTGGAGGAGCTGGAGCGAAGGGATGAAGTTCATCTGTGAAAAGGTGGTGGTCATGGGGGAGTGGTTCAGATTTGTCTTTGTTTCTCACCATCCTACTCTATTTTTAATTGGCAACAAACTGAGTTTTTGAGAAAGCAGCTGGGTGGGCTTCTGGCAGCCAGCCACGGTGCCTACATCCTAGCCTGGTTTTAAGTATATACACACTCTTCTTTCCGTCCTGCCTTCCCTCTGCTTTCTCCAGTAACTCACAGATTACAATTAATATGAGAAGTATCTGAATTCAAAGCACCATGATTAACACAGAATCCCGATAGCCCGGATGAACTCTGCCGGAAATTATCCAGTGCTATTTCAAAGAACGTGGCTAGGGAAGAATCCGTTGTTTTAATCCATTTGAAAAGTTATGTGGGCATTGTCCTTGAAAAGCTCTGGCCGTGAGACGGGACCAATCTTATGTTATTGATGTGAAGTTCTTCTGCTTGAGGAATTGGTTATTTAGATTCTCGGTCACAGTTAACGTGCAGGCCAAAAGGATGTCTCTACCCGGGTTTTAGAAACGAGGATCACTCTGTTTCCTTTGCCACACAGAGCAAGCAAGATTCACTGATGTGCCTGCTCCTTTTTGTAGGACAGTTTGTGTCTTGTAAAGCTCAAGTGTGGGTATTCATCTCTTTCCTTCATCACAGACTCAGACCCTGGTCCTGCAGGTAACTTCAGGTAAAGCCTTACTCTCTCCTTGAAGAGCCCAGGCACTGTAAGAGCCTGTGTGCTGGGAAAGAGTTGACAATTCAGGGCTGAAGTGTACTGCAAGAAAAGTTACTACAGGAAAGTTTTCTTTGGTTCTGTCTGAGCTTAGAGCTCAAGTATCTTCCCTGAGGAGGCAATAGTCTTGCTTGCATTTGCATTGCAGTTTCATTTTAAATATGTGAGTTCCCTCTTCTTCTTTAAATCTTTGTTCTTTAAGTCTTCCCCCCCCACCCCCCAACTCTTTTTGATTTGTAGTCATTCTGTTTTCAGAGCGAAAAAAACCATGTCTGTAGATGCAAGCTTTACCGTGACTCTTGGGCCCTCTGTGAGTTTTCATGTGTTCCTTGAATTTGGGTAAAAGAACTGGGTAATTTCAGTAGGCATTGAAAAATGTCAGTGGGAATTTTCCATTGGAAAAACCCTCCACTGCAAGGAGAGGTTACAGGATCTGCAAGGAGACTGACAGACTATTCAGAATGACACTATTAAAATCTCACGGTATCTTTGAAAAGTACAAGAAGTCTTATTTCTTGAACTCTCGTGAATTTTGATTTGGCTGCTGTTAATACCTAGAGCTCCTTAAGTGTGCATCACGCTGCGTATTGTGGAGAAATGCTAAGCAAATGTTTGTGCCATTGAATTGCTTTAAATTAAAACATATTCCTCCCTGCACTTTAAGGCAGATACAAATCCAGTGGTGGTTTTCCTATGAAGTTCTTTTTTAACAGAGCTAAAAATTGTCCTTTATTTTTTCTCTCAAGAATGCTGAGAAATCTTTATGTTGATGTACATTACAGGTAAAATTAATTTTGAGGTTTTGGAGCTTTCTGACTTTGCAGCTTTGTAGAGGTGCACTCAGACTAGCCTGAGTTTCAAACCCATTTCACTATTCACAGGACAGCAAGAGCTATAAATGAATGGACTTTGGTCTAATTCTAAAGCTCTTCAGTACTCCAGGCATATGCTAAAGGGGTTTCCTATTTCAAGCTACTGTGCCGAAGTTGTCTGTAGTGAATATTGAGAATGTTTACGATTTCTAGCCTTTCTTCTGTTCTTCTTAGACAAAACTCCCTTTGATTTTGGAGTGTTTTGCTATAGTAAAAGCTCTGGGATTTGAAACACTGACTTCAAAGGACTCACTTCAGCAGAAAAAGCACAGGGGATTTTTTTAAGAAATAATTCCTAGTAATAAAAAAAGGTTTTGTTACTTTCTGTTCATAGTGCTAAACTAGTATCTAGTATAAACTACTGCTAAAAAGCTGAGAGCTATAACATACTCATCAGGGGACAAATTGTTAATAAGGTATAATTTAATGGGGGAAACCTGATGATATCTGCAAAAAGAATTAAGAGCCCCATGGCTGCAGAGAAGTGCCTTATTAACAGTTGCACTGGGCATCCTGCTGAATGAGCTTGATTTTCCATGTTTTTATAGCTGCCACCACTGAGCTTTCAGCTTCTGGGAGAAAAAAAACCAAAGTACAATATTGTTCTTCCAATGTAGCAATCAAAGGGTTTCTAAACCAAGAAAAATGGAAAAGAGGTTCCAGGAGGTGGAGGAGGAGGAGGAGGAGAACATCACACAGCTGGTTCAGAAATAAATTTCTTTGATTTGGCTCCCTGTGTGAGATTGTTACTAAAATTTCTCACTGAAATTTAGGAGATGCTTTCTCAGCCCTTAAGTGCTCCAAGTCTAAAGGTTGAGTAGAGCTTCCTACAACAGTCTGCTGAAATACGAGGTCAGCAGGGAGGGATACATGAGGGAAAACGTTGGAGACGAATTGTTAAGATACGATGATGATGATTGTTTCCATGACTCTCTGCTTTTCCAAGACTCCTTGTCAATGTGGAGTGAGGTAAACACCTTTATATGTAACAGGGGTACGTTTTCCCTCCAAGCAGCTCTTCTGTTGTCTCTGCAAAAATGGCCAATTATGACTCATTTGGATGTGAATGTTTGTCTTTTAGAAATTGGAAAGAAATGACCCACTCATTTCGCCTAGCTAATACTAGGTTGCCAAATGTCACTGAACTCCAATAATTAATTACCTGAATGATGTTTAACACGTAACCTGGAGGTGAAAAGCTCCATGCATCACTGACCTTACTCCAGACCATTCACTTGTATCAAAAAAAAAAAAGAGAAAAATGAACTAACATTCAGCCTTTCTCATAGCCTCACCATTATCTCAAATCTTCACGAAGAAATTGTGATTTAAAGTTGCGTTATGGGCCTCCTTGTTCCCACTGCTCCTTCCACTGCAATTGGATGTTCTCTTGAAGACTTTTTCATATTCTGAGCAGATACTCTTCTTAGTCCTGATGCTCCTGTTTGTCTTTCTCACCCTTGATTTCTGTATAATTTAACAGTGCAGCAATGCTCTAGTGATTTTCCTGGTAGCTGCAGGTTCAAGCTCTCCTGTTTTAATAAGCATCTTTTGCTCTTTGTGTTTAATGAGCATTTTTCTCGGTCTGCTGTTCTTTTTTTGCCTCTCTCCACAGCTCACAGTATTATCTGTGTTGATGACATGCATTTATGTGCCTCTTTTTATTCTTCTCCACATTCTTGCTATTTTGTATTTCATATTATCTTAGTGTTTCTCAAATTAAATCCAATTATTTTGGAGTAAGCATAACCAAACCAGAAATTACTTTTGTTTCTTCTTTCCCTGAGTGAACTGTCAGTCATGCTGCCATCAACCCTGTTGCCAGGTCTTTGGAAATTTGGTGGTGGTTTTCTTATTGTGTTCCATTTTGCCCCATCCACTTTCTAATTGTCTTATATACCTGTTGTCCTTGAACGGAAAGAAGAAAACTCAATCTTGATTTTCCAAAATCACCTTTCTGGTCAATTAATTTAACTAGAAGGATGTAGAAGATCTCATGTTTGTGTCTCTTCGCTGTTGAACCATTTATTTCTTTACAGGCTTTTCCCTGGACAAGCTGCATAACTTGGTGGTTCTTACATTTCTTCTGTTGTTAGCATTCTGCTTTCTCTCTGCTTTCATCTGTCTAAAATCTTCTTACCTTGATTTGGTCGCATAATTAATAGAAAAATATGTATGTTAAAGTTCCTTCAACAAATTTTTGTCTCTTTGCTGTCCTTTTAAGATGTCATTTTTAGGCTAACTTTTCAAAAAATTTTTATTATTGTGAAGTCACTGTAATATTTTCTCTAGAACGATAGATGGGTATTACTATTAACAGAATCAAGCCTGCCATTGCCAATGCCTAATGGCAAAACTATTTGAATAAATAAGTAGAAAAGACAAATGGAAATTATGATAAAATTGTTACTCTGTTCCTAATGAGACATTATGTGCAAAATTATATACGTACATATAGAAGTACAAAGCCTTTTTTTTTTTGCAGTCTCGGTTATTCAGTATGACTTAGAGGGTGTTACAAATTTCATCCTCCACTTTATCTCTTGAGTTCATTTGCTTTTGTGAGCTCATACCTGGAAGCTGTAATACAGCTGTCTTTGACATCCCAGGGGCAAGACGTAGTGTGTTGGCTGCGCCTCTCAGAAATTATTTCAGGAACGTTTTGGATTTGCCCAAAGTCCTCTGAAGTGTCATACCTTCCTTGACGGCCTGTGGCTGGCAGGTAAGGAGGGCTGATTGCTGGGCTGCTGCTTTAATTCTGCATGCCATGCCAGCGTGGCTGTCTTGAACAGCGAGTTAGCACGAGGCAAGATGGTCGACATTCCGGTGCCGCCGTCTCCTTCCCATTTCCGTGTTTCTTTAGCAGCAGTGAGCAGGTGTGCAGGAAAATAAACTTCTGCTTGCCTGTGCTCAAGGTCCAAACCAACATTTTGGGGCTCTCTGGTGCTAGGGGCATCTTTTTTCCACTTACTCTGTTATTTAACCTGGGGGGTTGGGGAGTATGAAATTACACTGCGATACCTTTCCCTTTCTTGAAATAAAGAGAATCCTGACAGTCCTCATCAGCACCTAAAAGTTTAAAACGCTATTTGTAAAAATACAAAATGAAATGTTGCTTTCAAAAGGTCTTGGAGCCTACTAAAATCAATGTTATTTGCCAAAAAGCAGGAAACACTTGAAAACTCAGTGTGCTAACACAGATGTTAAATCTTAAAGGATTCACATGTAATTTATTCAATACGTTCTATTTACTATATGCAGTATAATTTCAGAATGTGCATTAAAAATATGTTATGAAACCCCATTCCTACCTGCTGAATGGCTGCCAAGTTTGGTAATGCAAGAACATTTTGTTCTTTTACCCCTTCAGCACAATCCTGCATTCAGTTTTTAAATGTCCATAAAAACTGTAAAAGCCTCAAAATACCAGATTGGAACATTCACAACTTTGACAGTCACAGTGCAACAGTTTTGGTTTTTTGAATAACTCTGGGAGCAGGACTAAAAACCCTAGTTCTGAACGTGCTCAAGTTTTGAGCTGCTAACTTCCACGTTTGGAAGTTCAATTTCTTCCATAAACCTGTCTCTGCTAAACATTAACCAAGTGGATTTTTGTGATATTTAGAAATCTTTGGACAAGACAAAGAGGGGATTGCCCAGGTGGATGGGTAGGTGGCATTTGTGAAAGTTCAGTCTTGGGCAGAGTCTCGTGTCATTAAAGTTGGTGGAGTAGCCCAACACTGAGGGTTTGTGAAAGTCTTAATAGCTCTAAATTCTTCTCTGATATGCTTAACTTTTAATTCTATCATATTAATTCTGACAATTTTCAACAACTATTTATTTGCATAGTCAATAAAATAAGCTAATTAAAACTTTGGCTACTTCATGAATTGGCAGGGTATGTACTTCTCACTTTTTTTATATACTCCAGGCCAGTGCAGTTGAAATAAAATTAAATTGACATCAGCTCCTTGAAGCCATATGAGGCTTCATATATTACTTGGTTAAAGTATGAAATTATATATCTATCAAGGGATCTCAGTTCTTATTGAATTCCAAACCCTGGAAAATTTGAGCATGATTAGATGTTTATTTTCATATATATCACATTGCTTACTTTATAAGCAACTGTGATTTTCTAACTGTGGATGAACAGTAAAAGCTGGTTCTGAACAAATGAAAACATACGTAATGTTGTTCCCAGGAGAATGGGCTGTTACGTGTGGTAATTGGTGGCAAGATACCGCACTGACTGTAGCCAATTAGTACAGTTGTCCATACGGCGTTGAACTTGCTGTATGAGCTGCTGGCCTATCACTTCATATGAAAGCCTAACCAGGATGCCTTTAGTCCCCGGAAACCAGCTTTTTCTTTTTAGTGAGCCAAAAGTCCCTTTTTAATATTTTACTCTAGTTTTTCCCACAGAGGATGATCGCAAACTTGACGGTTTGTCAGGAGCCTATTGGCAAGATGGGCAGCTCCAGCAATAATGGCTGCAAGGATGAGGGGTCACGACTCTGTGGAAAGCAGAGAAAATGGTTCCTCTGAAGTGTAGAGAGGTATAAATCTTTCTTAAGTGGCTTTACATATTTGCTGGAAGCAAGAATGTCATTATACCAAAGCACGCCTTAAAATTTCTGGTAACCATCAAAACCACCACTAACTCTGTGGCTGCTAATTTGCTGCTAATGCCTTGCCAGTATACTTCTCTGTGGCTACGTTCTTTCTTTGCATTTACGATCCTGACACTTTCTTTATGGCCTCTTTAAAATCAGCTTTTGGACTCCAGCATACATGTTCATTGAGAGCTAATTAGGCAGGCTGCAAGACACCCTCACCAAACAAGTCACAACATTTTGAAGCTACTCCATTGCTGGACTGATGTGAACAATAAGGCGCTATTACTCATGTTTGTTGACATGTATTATTATGGTTATTGCCATTATACCCCAACTCCCCAGAGCATTGTTTAAATACATGATAAAGGAGATGAAAGCAAGCAGATAATGAAAAAGAAAAAAGGAAATATCATGTAGTTGTTAATTTTTGGCATTGTGTAATTAAACCATCTTCTTTAATGTTATTTTTGCCAGTATCTAATTAGCAGAGCCATCTGCCTAAGAAGTGCTGGACCATCTGTCTGGAATACTGTTCTGTTCATTTCTTGGTTCTTGACTAATTAACTTGTTTCTCTATGAAATGTAATAGTACATTCTGTTTCTGCACTCCAGAGAAGTTCATATATAAAGATAAATGTAAATGCATACCTGTCTACATGTATATGCTACGAGTATCTGTGTAGCAATAGGAGCGTAGTTCTCCCAGGAGATCTGATTGTACTCAGTTATGTGTGCAGCTTCCACTGCGGGTGAAAGCCACGTGGGTTTTGTTGACCAATAAGTACAACTAATACCTATCTCACCTAACACATTTTAATTAAGCAGTCCTTTCTTGATTGTGTTCCAATTTCAAATTTCCTGTCTGCGTTTACTGATTAAAGTTATAATTGTGGAAAGGGGCTTTTTTTCAAGTTAATTGCTTAGGGTTTGGGGTTTTGGTTTTTTTTGTTTCCTTTTGTATTTTGTAATTTTTCTGGAAAACCATAGAATAATTTAGGTTGGAAGGGACCTCCAGATGTCTTCCCTGGGGACTTACTTTGTTGATGCGTGTTGGGCACGAAGAGAACCTCTTGACAGTAATTTCTTAGATGGGATGGACACGTGAACATTGTTCACTGCTTCTACATTTCCCATGATTCTCCTTTAGTGTTCTTCTAAGGTATTTGGGTAAATGACTTTAGATTGGAGATTTTCTTTTGGTTTCCATTGGAGCTAATTTCTTTGCGTTTATTTAGTTTTCCTGCTGAAGATACAATAGTTTAACTTTTAAGCAAGACTCTTATCATTCATCCAACCAGAGAAGTTACCAAAATGTATTTGTTATTCCAAAGAATATGGTTAATTTTAATACTCTTAATTTTTAACTTAGCATATGTGGGTGTTGGATCTATATTTTTCTTCATTTTGAAGATAATAGTTTCCTTATTAGCTTGAGTTGGAATTTGTTTCTTCTCTGGCTGGAATTTCTCTCCTTCCCACTACCCCTTGAAGATGCCAGGAGGGATTTCATCTGACATTTTGGAAGCACTTTACAAACATGAGTGACTTAATGTTTAAAGGACCGATACAGTCATTGACAATGGAGTTTTTACAAAAAGATGCCCGACATCAGTTTGAAACTTGAGTTCAAACTTAGAGTTAAGCGTGCACCAAAGCCTTGTTCCCGTTCAGGCTGATTTTGTGTCAAATATGTACGGAGCTTTGCAGTTTGTGCGGTTTTTTTGAATGAAGAAAACAGTGTGTGTTCAAAAGCGAACTGTGACTTCCTCATCGGACTACACTAGGTCGAGTTCAGGTTGTACCTGGCAAGTTCAGACTTTAGAGCTGGCCACACGGACTTTCACAGGGCTAAAAATCTCGCTGCAAACATTTCGCACTGCTCTACTAGTGACTGTTGCATAATTAAGATTTACTTAGGTTTGCTAGAATGTAGTTACGCTGAGGATTGGGAAATTAGAAACAAACTTAGCCAAGGCATTAAATTTATAGAGGTGCTTGAAAGACCATATTGCTAGCAGGATTTATAAAAGCCAAGCCGCTGTATATAGTGTCGGCTTGCTATCGGGAACAGACTGATGTGCTACCTTAAACCCTATTCCTTAACCTATGTAGCTACATTCTTTGTGGAGATGCGTAGCAGTCGCTGATGTCCTACCAATCCTTATTTTCTCTCTCGCTGATGTTCAAAATCCCTGTTCCCTCTTTCCCCAGGGCGAACAAACTTGAGTGTCTATAATTTGGTTCAAGGAATTTTGTTGCCAGCTTGAATAGAATTATAATATTAATTAAAAACAGCACACAGAATGCTGAAGATTGTATTGTGGTGTGTGAAAGTCAGAGCTTCCTATTAAGAAATGCAGGAATGAAAAGATCCTAACAGGATAAACTTTAGCTGTGTAGGCCTTCATAGTGAATCAAATATCCAACATGGTATGCATGTCTTACTTGCATTGCTCATCTGAACTTCATGGAAATATTAGCAAATGGTATCAAGCAGGGGAGGATATGTCAATTTAATGGAAGCAGCGGATAATAGTCACATCTTTAAGTAAACCTGGTTTTTGCACTTGCTTTCTGAAGTAACACAATCCATATGTGTCTGTCTGGTCTTTCAGCATTAAAACTTCAAAGTCTTGGTCCTCTACTGATAAAACCCACGTTGTTATTATTCTTTTGGGACATTTTGCTTTGTCTTCATGTGCTGAAGTTTCAGGACACATTTTTCTCCTCTTTTTTTCCACATTGCAATGACATTTAACTTGAAGAGTTTTCTACCTGTCTTCCCCCTGTATATTACGCGTAGGCTGTGTTGAACATCCGAATTTCCATTTTGTGGGAAACTCCCCCAAATTTCCTGAAGTCTATACCTGCTCTTTTCAGTTAATCGGCAAGAGGACATAAGTGTGCATTACTGAACTATGCGGGAGCCTTAGGCACCCAAGTACAACAGTTTGAACTACTCAGCTCTCTTCAGATGCCTTTGTAATGCACTTCATTTGCAGCCTGCTCTGTTATTGTCTCCTCCAGCAGCGGAACCCAGGGCTGCAGGGCTATAAGTACACTTGATTTCAAAGATGGCGCTTAGCTTTGTCACCAGCGTGTCTGCACTTATTTCTTGTCCAGACAATATTACGCCTTTGGCATATGTTGTCCTGATCGGGGTTTTCCCAGAAAGTTTGCCAGTTGGTTAGCTTGCAAGCATATGTGTTTATACATAGTTACAGTAGTTTATTCTGTTTGGGTTCTTGTATGTGCTGTTAACTATGGTATCCAGAAATATTACATAATGCTTTAATATTTAATATCTTTATTTAAATCTATGCATTTTGTGGATGTCAAAGAACGAGAAGAAAGTTTATTTTCAGTTATGCTAATAATGGTATTAGTGGTTTTGTGACGTGGTGGTAAAATTATTAATATTTGAGATTTGAGAGGTCTAGCCAAGACTTTTATCCTAACTAAAAGATCATTTGACTAAAAGCTAACAGTCTGTGATTGTTTCCAAATCACCACTTCTGAGCTAACGTAATATTGGGTGTGCCGCTCCTACGGGCTCCTCCAAGAGCCATACCTCTATATTGTCACATTATTTACTGTTTGACTCCTGCCTAGAAGTGTGGCAGTTAGCAAGCTCCTTAAGGAGTCCATCCCTCCAGGGATGGGTACCTGGCTTTGCTAACATTGAAATGGTTATTTTTTTCCACTTCTTTCTTTTTTTCTGACACAGTATATAGGCTGGCTCTCTGGGATCACTTGGCAGAGAACAAGGGAGCAGAGGGGCAGATGCTGTCCCAATGTTCTCTCGCTATGACCAGAATTAATAAAGCTTCTGCCTGACTTGTCCTAAATTTTATTTGCATTATTATGCACTTCGAGCTCCCAGATTCTCCAACCGTGACCTGCTTGCAGAGATGCATTGTATGCTTTTCTCTGATTTTGTGTACGGCTGGAAGAACTGCCACTTGGCTTCTGAATTTCCCATCTCCAAAGTCTGTTGATTTTCTTTTCCAAAACTTTCAGTGCCTGAAAAATGTGCTTAATTTGCTTGATTTGTGACGTTGTGTAATTTTTGCATTTCACATCCTTCTCCTTCAAACTACTCTTTTACCATGGACTTAGAGCCAATTGAAGGCTGGGTATTTTGTCACTGAAAATTGATTTATTGATAAACATTTTATCTTTAATCCAGTCTTTCTGTCTTCTTACTTCATGCTGTTTGTGCTTGGCATATTCTTCTCAGTTTAGTTTTGGCAAGAACTTTCCTTCAAACCTTCCTTTTAAGCACCCGTACTCCACTAAATCTTTCTACTCTGTCCTCCTACTGGTAACGCCTGTGTTTCTCCAGGCACTTGACATTTTTGGTGTTGTTTAGAGATGACATATTCAGTATCAGATACTTGTAGCTAGTGCCATATAACACACAGGTTCAGGGTGTCCTAATGGATTGATAAGGAGCTTACGTTGGTCATCCAAGAGCAGTCTGCATTACAGACGTAAATTGCTTTTTGCATTAAAGACTCAAAAGAGTTAAGTCATTGCTGGTTTTCTGTCTAACACCTTGCTGCTTTTTTATCTCGGTATGAGATTTCTTTCATGCTGCTAGTTACAGTGTGTTACAAACGCTAGGGTCGTTCACAAGTGGATTCTTCCAGAAGTTTTCAATATATTCCCCAATATGCTGTAGTCATTAATATGCTAAGGCAAACTGCAAACGAGAAGGTTTGGGGTGGGGAAAGAGAAGTAATGGCATTAGTTTTTAGAAGTATTTTTTTTCCCTGAAATGACAAAGCTCATTCTGGGGCTTGTTGAAACACAAATCAAAGAGTACTGCATAGTATACTCTGAAAGAATTTTCCCCTTTAGTTTAAATAGGCTTTCACACTGTTATTTTTATTAATTATAGTGTCTACATGCTATTAATATAGTCTCCACTAAAAGACAGGTACAAAAAATTACCTATATTAAATCTGAATGAGCGGCCTTTCATTATTTCCTGGTAAATAAAAATGAAAAAGGTGCGGTTTCAGTAATTAAGCAGCAGTGGTTAGTTTAGAATTCTCAGTTCTTCCTGATAAAACGTATAGTGCTTTGTGGCATTTTTATCTAAAGAACCGTGACTCTGCACTGTCGAGGTGAAAGAATACAGAGTGATTTAAAATGCACCCTGACCACGCAGCATACACAGGCATTCAGATACGTACATGGATTGGCACATAAACACCAAGCATACGGCCTGCGCCACTGAACAGTAGAGTTCCCAAGTCATAACAGTTGAATGTTAAATATGGAACTAATTGGAGTTAACTCATGCAGTGAAACTGTAGTAATGCAGACTAGGCGTTACAGTCCTGGCATAAATCTGTCGAAGCAGAGAGCGAGCTCAAAAATGAGGATAGATTGCTTTTGCTCTGCAGTGCTCCGTTTCACTGCTGTCCTGTACGTGTCTGCCCGTTGCTCCTTCCTCTGAATGGATGTTTCAGCGCTTCTGGTTAGTGCTGCAGCCATACCTTGAGGAACTAAAATCTCCATTCGAAGCTTGAGATAGATACTGCAAAACCAAGAACAGGGCACATCTTCCTACGGCGCAAGGTCTCTCAGCAGAGCTGGCCTCAGATGCTGTGGTGATGCAGCCCAGCTCTGCTGGGGGAGAGGGTCAGCCTTTCTCCGTGTTCCTAACGGCTTGCCTCAATAACAGTCACAAAAAAATGGCTAAATAGCATCGAAAGTGATTGTGGTTCTTTCTCCTGTAGCGGTAGGTCCAGCGAATCATGGGGGTGGCCAGCTTCAGTTCAGATTAAGACACTGAAAAACCAGCAGCAGCAAAACTTCATTTCTAAGGAGAAAAAGCTTGTAAGGCGATTATGGATAGAATCACCCACAGCTAATCATCAGTATGCCTGAAGCACGTATCTCAAGCATGGGCTTAGATAGCTCTGAGGTTTGTATTTCTGTGTTCCCTGCATTTCTAACTAATTCCTGTTGGTTGCAGGCAGTGGAATGGCAATGTGATGAAGCTACTAAAAGAGCCTGTTACAGTAAAGGCAAATCAAAGGTAAGCATGAGACAGTTCTTCTGCTTTAATAATATTTATATGTTAATAGTAGGTGTAATTCAGTGTGTAAATCTCTACTTTATGCATTTTTACTGTCTCACTGTCCAAAGAGAGTTGTAGGAAAGGAGTCTGACACTGATGTGTAAGCAAAGGAATAAAAAACAATGTAGGGAGTGTGAGGTGAGAGGTACAGTCACGTGTTTCCTTTCTGAAATGATCAAGAACTTTAGTTTCCAACAATTTACTGGGTTGACTCTACAACATGTCATATGTAATGAGCTGTACTCTCACTTCATTTTCAGTGCTGCAAATCCCGAATAACTGTGTAATTACTTTGTAAAATCCTCAATTTATTTCCCTGTCTATTAGATGCAATTGTAGGAACATTTATTTTTCATATCTACTGGCACTATGAAGAAAATAATATGAGATTCACTGACTTTTTAGACATGGGTCTTGATATATTTTTAGTATTCAGAACCGATTCCTTATCTGGCCAACTACAGTCTCTTCTATTCAGCACAGGTGAGTGCAATGCTATGATGGAACCCATACGGATGCTGTGTTCTTTAGTGGCTGTCCTAAGCTGAAGCTAGTTATCAAATTAATTATAAAATCAGTTACAAATGCATGCCATCTATATCTGTAATTACGATACTGTTTAAAGTTAATTGACTTAAAACATAAAGGGAGAACACATCAAGAGTGTAACTACAGAAGAGCACACTTGCTTTCGGGACCCACGTTGGTAGAACGCGTCAACATATGTTATTGATGTGCAAAACTCAAAAAACCCCAAGCCTCAAAAACGTATTCCAAATGCTTGTACCATCTAGTTGAGGAGCAGTGGTCTTTTGCATGGTCATCTGATCACTGACTTGTTACATTCTCCCATTAAACAACAGTTCATTTCCAGCTTTTTTTACTAAGTGCTGGAAAATAATGTTGCAGTCTACCCTTGGCCTATCCATTTCTGTGTGAGATTAAAGAGGAAGAATGGCCTCACTTCAGAAGCAGGGCTGTGTTAGACCGTGAGGAGAGAAAAAGACATAGTAACTTGGAAAAAAAAAGCAGGAGTAGCGAACTTGCAGTGTAAAGCTTCATGCGTGGAAGATGATTGTCTCTATGGAGGAACATCTTTCAGTGTAGAAATGAGTTTAGAGTACTGGGAAAAGGCATTAAGAATGGTGTTGCTTTCTTTGTCCTTCTCTTTTCCTTTTCTTTCCATCCCAGTGTGAGAAACATATTTAAGAGTTACTGGTCCCTCGCTATTGAGGTGCAGGATTTGCTAGGTATATAGAAGGTATTAATAGCTAGAGAAAAGAAATGGGTTAGATTTTACTTAAAGCTTGCTAACTTGTTTAGACAAACTCTGGTGACTCAAGTTATGTGTGAAGGCTTTAGTGGAAGAAATAGCATCTAGCTAGTGTTCTGATCTACAATCTTACTTGTCAGTTTTTGAAGAGAGAACAAAGAACTTCTGGGACCTCATACTTTAAGCAAATGCTTCATTTTGTAAGTTGTAATTTCTCCCTGGAAGATTTATGCTTCTTAGTGTAATATATCCCTCAAGCTTTCATCCTCAGTCTTCAGGTGACAATACTCTGAAGTAAGAGAGCATGCTCAAGTGACAGTAGAATATGACAGGTTGCATTGATCAAGGTGCATATATGGTAGAAACTATCATGGTAGGAATGCAATGTGTAACTAAAAGTTTATGCCTCTGTTTTACAGTGTTTCCCAGTTTTAAAACTGTGAGAATAACATTCAGCTTGTCTGAAAATCCCAGTGCAGTGACTGGGATCTATCATGATGGCTGAAAGTAATGGTAAATTGGAGACTTATAGTCGTGTACTTTTGAATATTGTGTTTACTGTTTGTGGTGTAAAATCCACATTCAATTGAGCAGTGCAGAATTGTATGTTGCTATTAAACAATTTTGCTAGGAGAAATACTCAACACTGGTGAAATGCATTTAAGAATGGACCTTAGTGTGGTACGTACGTGCCGATTTTCGTTCATGGTCATCACACCCTTTTGAAGAAGCTGATGATTAGAAGTTATGCTAAAGAAGTTATGTAAAATATTATATATGCTATTCTAATAACGACCTCTGAGATTGTTTCTTGGTATTGTAATGAGTTGGATAAAGATTTAATGTTTCATTTGTATTCATAGTCTTGTCCCTCACAAGCTAGAAGAGCAGTACAATCCTTAGATGTTCGAAGGTAATCCCGAGAGGAAATAGTTCTTTCCTTATTGTTACCCTAGGGCTTTTTTTTTGGTGTGCAAACTTTGTGGCTTGAAAGCTTCATGTAGGAGTTGCTGGAGAATGCAGAGATGTTGACTGAGGCAGCGTACCCAGCTGGAACGATGACTTTTCATGCCTCTCTTGCTGTCACTGGTGTAATTGAGGTCAGAGAAAGGATAGCCGAACGATGTTTGTCTTTTATTGCCTTATGATGAAGACCAAAACAAGGCCACTATACTCTCTGTATAAGGAGGACGTACGCATGCAGATGAGGAAAGCACCTGATCTGTGGCGGGCTCCTCTTCCTAAGCAAACCACAAAAGCCTTCCCTTAGAAAAACTGCGAATTATCAGGCCAGGAAGAATTCAATTCAACTCCAGTGCAGCGAAAGCGAATTGTCCCTCTTCCGAGGAAATCCCCTGGAAGACACAAATCCAGTTAGTGTTATCAGAAAGACTGCTTGCTTGCTCGTTGTATAAATAGATCCGGCCCAAACTGGAGACCTGCTGGGGGCTGCATTTCTATAACATTTCTCAGGGCAACTTCGGATTTCAGGGCAGGCACATGTATGACTGTAGGGAAGGGACAGGAAAGATTGGAGACAAAATATACAAGGCCAGCCCAGACTGTGGCAAAGGAGAGATGAGGATTACAAGGATGGCTGTGGGTAAGTTATTCATCCAAATTCTGGTTTCTCTTGGAGCTCTGCTGCCCACAGAGTAGCACGGGAGCAACAAGTTCAGGCAGCAAAACCAAAAGTCAGTTTGCTGCTGGGGTGCCCTGAAACCAGAAGCTAGCTCTGAACCCTGAAGCAACTCTAGTAGTTTTGAGAAAATGGTCAGTTAAACATAACTCNTTGAGAAAAAAGCTGCATGGAATTTTTGCCGTGAGCTGTTAGCAGCAGTTGCTGTTCTGAGGTTTATGCTTTAGGACCCAACGAGGGAAGAGAGCTGCAGGGGAAAATATATAGGGACATCTGTCACGTTTGACAGTGTAATGCACACTTGACTTTTGAAGGCTGATGTTTGTTACTGAGGCTTCAGACATTTATCCACCAATTTAAGCTGTTGCTTAAAATAACTAGTGGCTCCAGGAATGAGCCAGACAAAATGATGTCCTTGTGGCCAGCATGCGCTAGCATTTAGAAGTCTGAAACACCACACATGGTTAAGAGAATAAATTTGGCCATTCAGACTGGCACTTGCGGTAGGGACTCTTATAAAGCAAAAATATAAATAAACATGGTAAAAATACAATAAACCAAAGAAAGATGAAAAAAAATACGTAACTGAAGTAAAGTCTCTTATCCCTTGCTTATTTCAGATTCTAATGCCTGTGCGTGTTAGCGTCCGAACTTTCAATAAAAGTATTAAAATATTAAACACTGGTGTTTTAAAAATGTTAGCTTGTACAAGAAACTTTGCTGCAAATTCATAAACATATGCGGCCAGATTGTCCTTGAACTGTCACGCTGGTCTTAAACTTAAGTATCAACCTAGCCTGCTTGGCTGCTGAATTGTTTCCAATAGCTGCATTTTGTTTCAGGTATGCTGGTATAAAAGTAGAATGTACTTGCTAAATGAATTTCTTTCTTTCAAAGATATTTTTATAGGCGAATAGGAAAGTATGTGGCAGAGAGGTCAAGATGAAAAGAGATTAAGACTATGGAAAAGATGGCCACCAAAGCTACCACCACCCTCCAAACTAAAATAACTTTGGTTTTTAAGTCCTTTGCATTCACCGGTGCCACCTCTACAACACGCATCTCTTCTTTTGCACAGCTAAAAGGTGAAGCAGCTGAGTTTGACTCCAGAGCTAGACAAGTGACTCTGAACAATTCAAATGACTACATAACGGAGTCATTTTCATTATGTTTTTGGGTGGTGATTGTTTTACTCATGACTAATTTTTTTCAGTTTCTTTTGTATTAGTTTGGATTTGTCGTATGAAGAAAATAGCCCATTATAAAAGCTGCTCCTTCAGTTTTGATTTTGTTGTACTACGTACCCAACAAAAATTTGATACGAGAGACATTATTTGCCCTGTTGCAGTATGGATTGTTGTGAAGTTGGCACGGGACTTGGGTACATTAAAGAGAAGAATCTTGTGAATCCCAGGAATGTCAGAGTTTAAAAAATTAACATTATTTTTGAACAGAAAGAGTGGGTGATCAACGTGCAAGTAATTTGGCAATGGCACTATTTCAGGGAGCTCTGGAATATGAAGAGGAGATGTTGGATGGGTTGTAATGTCAGTACCCACTTATTTTTCCTACACTTACATTCCATGGCTTGCTGCAAAGGGCAAGATGGAAGTAGCCCAAAGAATAAATTACTGTGTTACATTCCATGAACCTCCCTGAGCACCCTTCCCACAAATAAAAGAAGGAATTGCTGCCTTTTTTTCTTTTTTTGTGTGTAGTTAAAACAACCTGCAACTCTGTTGTATGGTTGCATATTAGCTTCTGTTTGATTGAAAGAATATTAAGATGACAGTTTTGGTAAGTTCAAGATACAGATGTATTTTTACCTAATGGGAATCAAATCTTAATTCTTTAAAGGCTCAAAGAGAAGCATTTAAAAGCTACATTTTCATGAGAGACTAATGCGAATGTAGTTTTAAGGGGTATTTTTTCAAAGAGGTGGGTTTTCTTCTGAGATTTTACAGGGCCGTGGGTGTTGGGTTTTTTAAACTATTTTGTGTGAGGAGAGGTATATATAATAGATTCTGAGAGTTTTCTCAGAGATCTTTAAAGTATTTTGCCCATCTTGCTTTGCAGTCTGTTTTGTGCCTGTTCAATTTATTCGGGTTTATGTTTCTTGTCTTCCAGGATGAGTCTATTTTCAAGAGAAACAAGCAATACATTTAATATAACTGTAGGCCATATAATGGGACTTCTGCACCATTACTATTACATGGATTTACTTACACGATTCCACTTAGTATCTCTTAGAATTGCACAGCTGTGTTTTCACAAGGTTTTTTTAATGCTTTACATGAGACTGTCTTGTGAATGGAAGGTTCCAGGAAACTCTTATTTTCTCCAAGCATGTTGTTGATTTTGTTCATTTTATTAGATAGGAACATTCATTTTTGCAAGTGGAGTGTTTGAATCTTTCCTACGTACAGTGCTGGGAGATTTTTAGTATTGCAGAAAAAGGCTTTCTGTCTGAATAAACAGTAGAAATTGCTGTTGGCTTCTAGCTTCTGAAATGAGAGAAATGAACATCCTAAAGCCTTCACGCATCCTAGTGGGTTAAAAAACATGCAAAATGATTCCTCAGGGGTGAGCATCTCTGTACCGAGGTAATGAAATTTCTTGAGAAACTTCAAATTAACAGAAACGTAGATGCTTCTAATAAAACATACTGTGCAAATTATGAAACTAGTAGTGACAAATCTGCATCTGCACATCTCAAGAATTTTATTTGTACTGGTTTCATCATAGCCACGTTACTGGTAGCCTGTTCTTTCTCCTGTTTTCCTCCCAACTTCCTCCCTTGGCCTGATCTGTCTTCAAATCCAGCATGTGATCTGTTGAGACGGCAGTGCATTATTTAAGTCCGCATCTGTCACTTCCGAGTTTAGCTAAACCTTTGAAATATACACTTAGAAGAAATGTTCAGTGCCGAAGAAGTTTCTTGTTATCCTATTAAGAACTTCTCGCAAAGGTTGATGGATGCACGTGTTGTAGTACGGAAATCTCTGTACATCATGATTGCTAACACATCAGGTGTGCTCAGGCCTTGTTCCCCTAAAGTTTTATGTGTGGACATATAACGATGGGAAGCAAATTGCAATTAACCTCCCCTATCCTTCGAATTATCACTGAATATAGTCTTTCTTTTCTGCATGGCAGGAGGAATGCCAGAACTACATTCGAGTGCTTCTTGTGGGAGGCAGCCATCTCTTTACCTGTGGAACCAACGCGTTCACTCCTATCTGCACCAATCGGACGGTATGAGTTCAGTGTTCCGTCCCACCGGCTCGGGCCTTTGTTCTGAGCCAGCAGACTGGTTGAGTCCAGGCTGTCTGCGTACTGGTGGGTGAGCTGGCGTGCAAAGGGCTGATGTGGCTAGTGGCAGGCCAAAGAGGAGAGGTCACCTGTGATCTCTTCCTGCAGTCTTTTCCTCGGCTGTGGGAGAGAGCACAGCTACGAGCAGCTCAGTTCCTCCCACGTGCCCGTTTTTATGAGCCTTAGGTATTTCTAGGAGTTCTGCCGCTCTGTCAAGTTTGGTTGGCATCAGCTGGTTTAGTTCTAAGATGTAGCTGGGTAGCTGCGTACTGTGTATGTGTAGTTCTGGAGACGATGAGAGTACCTGTGTTAGTGATTTCTGACTGGTGAGAATGAGAAATCTTGGTGGAGAAAATCGGTCATTCTGTTTCTGAAAAAATACTAGTTGTCATTTATGTGTATCAAAGCAAGAGAGTCCATTAAGGATCAATAATAGTCATAATAAAAATCGAAATGTCACTGTTTGGACTAAGCTGGCTATTTATTTCAGGAGGGGAGAGGAGGGGAGAGGCATTTAAATACAAAGGATAGCTGCATCACCAGAAAACTCCTTGGCACATTTATTATATTTAAACCTATTGTACCTTTATTTTCAAATAACGTATTAACATCACACTGTGGTTTATGGCTGAAAGCATTAGGGCTACTAAATCAGAGAGATAATAGTTCTGCTGAACTGGAAAGCTCTTTTTTTTTTTAGTCTCATTTTTCACGTGAGATGCTTTCCTAGAACACGCCAACAAAACAGATTATTTTTTTTTCATTGTCTGACTTTGCTATGGTGAATACCTGAGTTGATTCTGGCAGTCAGATCTGTTTTTCTTCATAATCATCTGTCTAGAGATAATTAATTTTTGAGTTGCTTCTAATATAAAACATTTTAGGCATGGTGGCTAATGATTGACTTGCATGTTTTACATACCAAAGTGGCAGAAGTGAGATCAGACAACATTATAGTAAAACTTTTTATATGAGACAGTTTCAGATTGATGTAAAGGTCAGCTCGTTACTGTTGTGCAATACCCCAGCAGATAACTGGTGTTTATGATAGGATTTTGCTCAGATTGTTGCAGCTTAGCTGAAATGATAATATTCGGGTCATTTTAATTCCTTTTTCTCACTCTTTTACAGTTAAGTAACTTGACAGAGATACATGATCAAATCAGTGGCATGGCTCGTTGTCCTTACAGTCCCCAGCACAACTCCACTGCTCTTCTCACTTCCAGTGGGGAATTATATGCTGCTACGGCCATGGATTTTCCAGGAAGGGATCCTGCTATTTATCGCAGTTTGGGGACCCTTCCTCCTCTCCGCACTGCCCAGTACAACTCCAAGTGGCTGAATGGTGAGTGCTGATGGACCGTGAGACTCATCGTTTTTTAACCATGTTCTCCGTTTTCACAGTCTTGAAATTCCATTCTGAGAATTTGAATGTTTTTAGAGTATTGTTTATCTCATTTTAAAATTATTTTGCATAATACTTTTTATTTTACTACTATAAGTATTATGGCATTTAATTAATATAGTGGCAGTTTGTAGACGTGCACTTAAATATTTAAGTCATGTTTGCAGGCATAGGGATGAGCCGTACTGTAGCTCTCAGCTGCACTTACGTGGCAAAGTTGAGTCAGCCAAGAGCAGCAGCTTGCCTTGAGCGTTCTTTTGTGGAGTCTTTCAGAAACCTAAGGCAGAAAATAAACAGTTTAGAATGGTCTGACTTCTGGCTTTCCCTGCGGGTCCCAGCCTTGACAAGCAGAAAACGTTGTGCTTTCAAGCTTCTTAGGTGGCAGACTGACAGTTCTGATGCTAATTATAGCCAAAGGATAGGGACTAGTCTGCAAAACATATCATAAAATTGTGTTGCAGCAGTGACTCGTGTGTCATGGATGTTAGTCACCTGATGAGGATTTCCAGCTGGGAGAAGCTGTAAACTGATAGGTATTCCTCAGATGTAGCAGGGCCAGTTGCCATTTTCTGTATTACAAAAAAGAAGCAGATTCTTCTAAAATGAAAATTATTATTTAGCATAAAATGAACATGAAATTATGTATATCATAATTTGCCCATACTTGTCTCAGTACAAAGAAACCCATATTTTCATAACTCATGCTACGTGACACAACAGTCACTATTCCCACAGTGCATTTCATGTTATGGTGGGATTATTCTCATGTTTGAAATTAAGTACAAATATGAACCCTTCTAGCTTCAGAACATTAGGTCAGCTGCGAGTGACAGACTTTATTTTGAACATTTCAGTTCTCGTATAATCTGAATGCTGAATTGTGCCTATTTGCTTGGTGTATTTTCCTTGTACAAAGAAGCCATCAGAGGGAGCTTGGAGAAATCTGTGACCTTCTCTGAAGGTCAGCCGATTTTAGAATATTAATTAACACACCAGAACCAAAGTGCATGGAACATAACAGAATTATAGCGGTGCAAAAGAAATGTGAGAGGAAAAATGAACTCATTGTGTAGATATCCCTGTTCAGGCACCCTTTGTCCCCACAGCTGTGGTATTGGAACTAATTGCTGTGCCACACCTGGGTGCTTCTGTCAAAGGGAAAAAGTTCTTCACACTGAATTTTCAGTTTAACTGGATGTGTTTTATGCAAAAGGGCACCCTAAAATTCCCCCCCCGACTCCTCTAATTTATCAGATTCACTGTATTTACGTTTTGTCTGTATAAAGCTTCAGCTACATCTATACATTCTCTGTTAGAGCTTGTGCTTCTGCCTGAAAACTGTTTAGAATTAAGTTACCAGGAAAGTGCGGCTTTTATCTTTGAAGAACAAGATGAGGTCTGTAATTGGAGCCAGTTCAAGCAAATCCAATAAAAGCCTGGAAGCAGCCCAGTTACCTACGTGAAGGGGGTGGGGAAGGTCTTCTGGGGTAGCTCAGAGCTGGGGATTCACCTGCTTTTATGTCAATTCGCCTGCTGATATGGGACTCGGCACCAAGCAACTGCATTAGGTTTTTGGTGCTTAGATGGAAGTGCAGGTTTTGCTGCTTTCAGTGGGAAAGTAACACAGATAATCCTGCAAGAAAAGTAAGGCGTCAGCAGGGATGGAAGTTTCCTAGTCAGTACCTGTTCAGCAGCGGTAACTGGCAGTTACTGTAATTCAGCCTTGGTTTAGGTGTGCACGTGCATGCACACGTGTCTGTGAATGTTTCCAATTTAAAGTGAGTTTTTCTTTGACATCCATGTTGCCCTCAGAGGCGCAATGTTTTTTCTCACTTAGAGTTTCTACTCTGCAAATCATGTTGGACCAATTCAAATCATCTCTGGGGCGATGGCAGCACTCTAAAACGCGGCTGATTTTCTTGCTCCGTGTGCTATTGCTTCGCAATAAAGATATCGTTGATTTTAATGGCTAGCACACTTCTCAGGGCATTCAGGCGTTTTCAGTGCCGTCAGTCAGGCCAAAGGGACATGCCCATACGCTTAGGCAGTCTGCTGTCAGTGTTCACTCCAACTTGCAGTGAAGGATCTTGACATGGCAAGCTCTGAATCTTCATCACAGATGGAACCTTGTTCCTAATCTTAATTGTCAGAAGGTCTGAAATCACAGGAACCATGGCACACGGTGTGGGAGGGGAAAACGGAGCTGACATGTGATGTGGCTGGGGTGAGATCCCATATTACCATGCTGTGNAAAAAAAAAAAAAAAAAAAAAAAAAAGTTGATGGCCTGTCTGAGCTTCCCCATTCATTCTGGTTCAGCCAGAGTCCTGTATTTATCAGATCCCACCTTCTGCTGGGGGCTTGGTAAGTCTGGAAGCAATCCACATCAGCTGAATAGGTAAGTTAGCTGTTATTTTCAGCATATGTTACTGAGCATCATTCTGATCAGGTACTTAACCTTAGTAGACTACAGAGAAATCAGTGAACTTTCGTTTCTATATTATCATTTTCTTAATGCACTCAACACTCAATTATCTGGGGTGACGGAGTGTTGGGATAGCTTGGTTAAAAATATGAATTATTCAGGGTATGTGTAAATATACAAGAATATACTGTGAGAGTATGACTGAAAGGAAAAAGGAGAGTTCAATGACCCCATGGTATGTGAAGCACAAAGATCTTGGGCAAGCACTGATCCGAAAAGGCAGATGGACAACACGGCAACACTGCCAACACAGAAGTTCTGTTGTTGACTGGAGCTAGTTATTGTAGAGCCATCTTAGAGGGTCTCTGAATATGCTGTTTGTTTACCCGCTAGACAACCTGCTGACAATATTTGAGATTTGACTCCCCCTGATTTTGTCTGTTTTGGCAATTTTTAATGGCAGACAGAACAGTTGGCCAAATGTTACAGATATCTGCCCACGTCCTGAATGTTTTTCCTGTTTTGGAAAATTTTAGGCTGTAAACAGTCATGTCTTCTTCAGTGATGGAGGAAAGAAGCATCTGGGGGCAGATACTGAACTTCCTCTCTTTTAACATTAAGACTAGTAATCTATTCAGCTCTTGATTATCTCTGAATACGATTGCCAGTTACAATTTTTTTGCCTCAGAACTTCCCTCCTCTTCTGCAAAAAGAAATTAGTGCTCTGCTTATGGAGCCTATTTCTGTCTTCCTGCTGCCCCTGTAGACAACATTAAATGCAGCTGGCCCCAATGCAGTGAGCAGGTTTTTGACCACCGTCATCGCCACATAGAGATTCTGCTCATCTCCATGAGGAGATGCCGTTGAAGGACCGGACTACCTTAGTGCTATGACCTGAGCATTCACCATAGTTCAACAGTTCTACAGGTTGGGTTCCTCACAAAGAATTTATCAGCTGACAGTGAAGAGACAGACCCCATGCTATCCTCACCTTTCTTGCCAACCCTGTCAGTACTCTGTAACTCTGTCACTGTTCTCAATCAAGAGGAGCACGACGATCCAGATGAATTAAGTGCTGCAAATCAGGGCTCTTCCCATCCAACAGGCCAGCTGGCTGCAGGATAGCAAATCTGAAAATGTGAAACAGAGAACTCACCTCTCCCTCTCATGATGTCATGTTTTGGCCTTCTCTTTTCTCATGTAGAGAAAAAAAGTTATGCTTGATGTTACTCAAATGAAGATATATATGCACAAACAAATGAAGAAGGTAGAAAGGCTGCTTACCAGTAACTTATTCTTTAAGGCGTGTTGTTCTGCTACCTGGTCTCCCTTCTTTTTCTCTGAGTCTGTGTTCAAGTACTTCTGTGTTTGAGAGAAACGGCTTGAGGTAATAGAGCACACACTGAGGATTATGTCTAAAGTGGACAGCTCTTCCATTGATTTTTTTCCTCCGACCAAAGCAATCAGCGAGAACTTGAGCTTCACCCAACTGCTCAGGTCAGTAAAGGGCAGCGTGTTGCTAGAACATTTTAAAGTTACCTTTGTAGTACTTCATTAAGAGTTCATAGTCTGCCTTAGAAGTCTGCTTTGAGCATTATTAAATGATAGCAAATAAATAAAGTCTCTTACTAAGAAAAAAAGTACACCTTGATTTCCGGCTAGCATGCTGGTTTTTTGAATCTCTTTAAGCTCTCAGTGTAACGTAGAGTTCAAATCCTATTCAGAGTTGATTATTAGTGTGCTTCTAATTAGACTTTGCTTTAGAGTTGATCTGCAAAGTGCAGCAGGGGAAGAATTCCTCATCCTTTGCTCTAGAGGACAGAGGTAAATGGGATAGTTGTGTTTGTAGTCCACAAGCTGCAGTGGGTCCAGATTGGTGAGGAAAAGCCTCCACTGCTTAGAAACTTTTTCTGTAGTCCAGTGTTTATGGTTAGTAAAGGTATTTCTCCTTTCAGTTCACCTCCTGAAATCAGTGTGTGTTTGATCTGATGCCTCAGTGTGAAAATTTGCATTAGTCTATAATATCTTTTTGCTTTACTTAGCCAATAAAAGGGCAAAGCAGATTAAAGACAAAATTGAGATCCCAATCAATCCCTTTGTTTCATCACATGGAGAAACACTGGGACATTTGGGTTTGTAATTTGCCAGATGCCTTTGCTTACAGTTGCTTGGATCTCCAACTATCTTGAAATACATTGTGGACGTTTTCTTTATCCTAGATATACAATGATAGATGNCAGATTGGAAGCCTTTCCAGCTGAGAAGAGTACTGAAATGTTTGGATTGCTCTGCTCTGCTGGTAGTCATAATATTATCACTTTTTCCTCTTGCTGCCCTAAGCATTTGGTTATTAGATACTCTTAAAATAGTTCTTCTGAGATCACTTTCTTAAAAACATTTTACTTAATAGAAAGCTTATTAATCTAGAGCAGGTACTTCTAGTCTTCACAACTAAAAGCAAAAGGAAAATTCTTACAAAGGTGGTTTGGTTAGTGGGGTTTAATACAGCTATGAAGCCATTCCTATTATTGTTTGTTAGCGGACTTTTATTATAACTCTTGCTGCTAGTAGGATATGTGGAGAGAAATTACCTAAGAACAAAAATTAATCCTTTCACTTTTGCTTTTAAGGATTAATGGAAATAGCTATGATAATTCAGGGTTATCCTTTTGGTTTTCTGTTTTTTAATGAAAAGCCTTGTAATTACCTAGTGCAAGCTTTTCTTATTATGTAATATTCTATGTAACTTACAACCAGTTTGTTCTTGAGCTGTGCAATTTCGTCTTTAGCTTTCAGATAAGAGACCTGACTGAAAATACGCAAAGCATATGCTACCAGTTGTTGCTTATTTTGCAAGAAGATAAATTAATTACTTTCCTTTGGTTGAGCCACTCATAAAGTTGGCGCTGTTCTTTTGTGCGTATCATCCTTTTTGCTAGTATCCTAAAATGGGAGAGAAATGCCTGCTGGTTTTTGAAACCCATCCTTCGGTTTCTTCAGTGGAGATGCTACTAGAGGAAAAATTTGAGCAGTTGTGCTGTGTTTTTCCTTTGAAAGCTGTACATCTTCTCCCAGATGGGAATGACAGAGTAGGAGAGCAGTAAGTTGATGCGAGGTGGAGGTGCCTCCCCTGACTTCCCTTCTCCAGTGCCAGACTAGGTTATTGCAAAACACCTTCATAGCATTTCCTCACCCATCTGAAATAGAATCTTAGAATCATTTAGGTTGGAA
>VYZV01025889.1:73888-85126 GCA_013401275.1 Pandion haliaetus | reverse complement strand
GTCTTCCAATTTACTCTGAAGTCTTCTTGACAAATGATCTCATACCAAAATGTCCTGTTGTTTATACAGAGTTCAAGACACTGCTGGAAGTAGGATATGAGTATTAATTCGCTGTCTCCTGTCCATTCCAAATACGTAGATATCAAGCGCTGATATTTGCCTGTAATATGGGACCTGCTTGACTACCACAGACAGTTTTCCTTTTTCTTCTGGTTTGAGAAAAAGTACATTCTGGGAGAGCAACTCCAGACTGTTTACAGAATGTTTGCTACCTAAATCATTATAACAATGAAAGAGTGATAAACACATATCATTTTGGAAGCTTAGATTATGCTTTCTTACCATGAAAACTTTTTCCTGAACCCTTGGATAAGACAAACATACAAATTTACTACAGTCTCAGAAAATACTAGAGGGATGTGCTTTTATAAAGGAGGAAAGGGGAAAATAAAAAAAAGTGGTGCCTGCATCATGTCCATAATTAGATGTTTCGTGAGACGACTGCTGTCACAGACATGCTAACTATGAAAAACGGAGAAGCAGGCATTAAATGTGGGTTAGACATAGACTTTCTGAACCTAGACAGCCAGAACAACTTCTGAAAAAAAACTCAACTGGTCTAGTGGGATTCGCTGTGCCCTTAATCTGAGATGAGACCATGGCTAGTAATCACAGAGTATTGATTCTATTAACTACTCACACAAGACAACCATTCTCATCAATTTCAGTTAGCAGCTGGAGCACATTACCATGCTCCTGGAATACATTTTCCTTTTAGCTTCACCCAAAAGGGATCCAGCTTATTAGTTCTGAGACCATCCCACAATGGAGGTCAAAGCACAGTAAGCCTGGGCAGCCAGGAGATTTCTTCAAAAGCACAAACTTGATCTGAACTACACCACAAAGAGGTACACAGAGAAGGTCTTGTTCAGAAAACAACTGGGAAGCTGAGAAAAGGCAATATTTACTAACTAGATACTATTGCTCCAGCTGCTACAAGGACTGGAGGGAAAACTGTAACTACACACACAGCTCCTGGCAGCTTCCTTACCTTGCAACGCCTACACCAACACAGAGCCCGTACCCTTGCTTTGCACTGTCTTCGTTACACTTAAAATTTGCAAAGTGCATCCATTTGAACATAAAAAAAAACCCTATTGACAATCATAGGCATTATACAATCTCAATACGTCTTGTAAGAATGAACAGGCTGATTTTCAAGTCATGGAATCATTTAGGTTGGAAAGGACCTTTAAGACCACAGAGTCCAACCACTAACCGTTTTGACAACATCCCTCTTGAAGTGAGCTGCATTCAAAATCTGAGCTCCTTAGTAATACAGCCCCAACTACGTTTTTGACTGCTTTTCTGTTCCTAAGTCTGCTACCACAGTAAACATGCCTGACACAGTGTACTTGGCTTCTCTTTTTAAAGATGTAGAACATTGACATTTGCAGGACTAAATATTTCAATGAACGAAACTATCAACTTTTAAATCTTTCTAACAGCATTTAATTTTCAGCCACTTGGAGAAAGTGTTTAGAAGACAAGCTGGCAGAAAGAAAGGAAAACATATCCTGTTTACACCTTTCATGTACATACGTTCTGTCACCATAAAAAAACTGGGAAAATGTTACAGTAACCAGAAAGTTCTGTTACAGTAACCAGAAAGTTCTGTTACAGTAACCAGAAAGTTCTGTTACAGTAACCAGAAAGTTCTGTTGCTGTGGGCACTCCTACATTCCCTGTCTTGCTTGGTCGTCCACTGTTTAGCTGCTCAGAACAGTGTCCTCCGTTTCAGATCCTTCTCACAGTCACATGTATTCTCAAGATACTGGGACAGTTTATCATGCCTTGTCCCTATGGGTGTTCTCAGAAGCTAGGTACAGCACTGCCAATGAAGATGTCACTCAGTATTGCATGAAACAGGCCGGATCATTGGACCGAGGCCAATTGTATGAGGTTCAACAAGGCCAAGTGCCAGGTCCTGCACTTCAGTCACAACAACCCCATGCAATGCTACAGGCTTGGGGAAGAGTAGCTGGAAAGGTGCCCAGCAGAAAAAGACCTGGGGGTGTTGGTTGACAGTCGGCTAAATATGAGCCAGCAGTGTGCCCAGGTGGCCAAGAAGGCCGACAGCATCCTGGCCTGTATCAGAAACAGTGTGGCCAGCAGGAGCAGGGAAGTGATCGTCCCCCTGTACTCACTCGGCACTGGTGAGGCCGCACCTTGAGGGCTGTGTTCAGTTTTGGGCCCCTCACTACAGGAAAGACATTGAGGTGCTGGAGCGTGTCCAGAGAAGGGCAACGAAGCTGGTGAGGGGCTTGGAGTACNGTATATTGGATGTAAGGAAAAATTTCTTTACTGAAAGGGTTGTCAGGCATTGGAATAGGCTGCCCGGGGAAACTGTTGAATCACCATCCCTGGAGGTATTCAAAAAGCAAGTGGACAAGGCACTTCGGGACATGGTTTAGCAGGCATAGTTGACGGTTGGACTTGATGATCTTAAAGGTCTTTTC
This sequence comes from Pandion haliaetus, assembly GCA_013401275.1. Classification (NCBI taxonomy): domain Eukaryota; kingdom Metazoa; phylum Chordata; class Aves; order Accipitriformes; family Pandionidae; genus Pandion; species Pandion haliaetus. The sequence goes on along the minus strand of VYZV01025889.1, from coordinate 82,607 downwards.
CAACCTAAATTATTCTATAAACAGAAAGCAAAAGTGCTTACTATCCTAAGTCTTGTTCTTCAGCAGAATCACCTAAAAGCAAGGCTCACTCACCCAGACTAAGCACTAGGACTGGGTCAGGATTGCTCCTCTATCGTTGCCTGTAGGCAGCAAACCAATATTGGAAACTCTGCTAGGGGCTGGCACAAGCACAGAAGGAATCAAGTAGGACCACTCATACCTCTCATAGTAATCAGCTTCAGACATTTGAAATTACCATTACGTAGCCCTGAAAAGGACTCCAAAAAGAAACATGGTGACAAATTCACATGAGAACTGTCCAGAATTACTAACATGGTAACAGGCACTTAGGTAAGCAAGCCAGCTATTCAGGTTGAGGCAACACAATGGGAGTGGAAGGACTTCTACAGCTAGAGTATTAAGAAACGTGCCCACAGGCGTCTTTAAACAAATTCACAGCAAAGGCACTTTCTTCTTTTGCAAGCAGAATTACTGCAATCTAAAATGACTTGCTTTTAAAGTCTTTTCATATGAAAGTGCTTAGTAGAAAAAAAATAGGTAAATTACATGGTCACTCTTGCTTGCCCAGCTAGAACATACGAATATTAATCCAGCTTTAAGCAAAACTGTTCAGTATCTCCTCTTCAGCCACTCATGTGAAAACCCTGGAAATACAAGTGTCTGAACTAAATGCTGCAAGGCCTTCTCTAGCAGCTCTTGCAGCCTGCCTTTACTAATTCCTCAATTGAAAGGGTAAGTTTACTAAATGTTTTTGCAAGAGATTTGTGGGACATGGTATTTCTCCCTCAGAAAGATAATATGCTTGAAAGAGAATCTCCTGCTTAAAACACTTTTTGCATGAAACAATTCATAGAAAACCTAAGAACTCTTCAGACTGGGGTTCTTGACAGAAAACAGCATAAAACCCAACCAAAGGCTCTGCCAAACCTTCCTGAACCTTCAGAAAAGACTAAACTACTTAAAGTCCAATTTACACAAAGGAAATTATTTTAATTAAAAGTAATAGGGAAAACTGTTCTTGTTACTTATATATACTTATTTGTATGCATGCACACACAGAAACAGATAAAATCTCCTTTGTTATATTAAGCTATTAAAACACAAATAAAAGCAGCATAAACTGACTGCTTAATGACGAATTTCATATTCAATGTTAACCTGAGATTATGATTCAACGCTAGCTGATGACATGGCTTACTTCCTGTAGGGCAGCTCTCGATTTAATCTTCACCTTAAACTTTGCACACAAGTGTTAAAACTCAGTATCAGATTTACCGAACTAAAAGATACCACTGTGCAAATGAGTAAGTACCAAATGAATATATTTAAAAAATAAAGACCTTGAGCTTCTACATGAGCAAACAAAAAGCAGAAAGTTGGGCCACTAAAGGCAGTTAGTCCTCTGACTTCAAGTCTTCCCATATTTTTGCTGTCACTGAACAGCGTACATATACACTCAAACAGAAAAAACAGCACTGCTTGTCCATACAACCACATTCAATTAAACTACTACAACCCAGGTGAAAAGGAGAACAGCAGCAAAGCACTGCTTTGGACCTGGAGCTAGCTTTACCACCTAAGCAAAAACTTTATGTAACTATACCCTCCTCAGACACGAGCCTCCTGTCTTCACTTTCAAAGTCCTTCATAACCTGTCTGCACACCTATCTATCATTTCAATCATTTCCCAGTCAAGATCAATTTCTGCTTTCAGCATTCTTTGATGGCAATCTCTACTGATTGTCAGATAAGAATACGACAGTATGAGTCTGCTATTCCGACACTCATGCTTGTGGGCTGTTCTCCACTGTTTCCACAAAGTTGTTATATTCCTTCAAAACCTCCTTCATAATGCCTCATAAAAGGAACAGTGCTTAATTGTCTGTATGGTGATCCAAACAACTATTTGATTTCCCTGTGCCCCTGGAAGTGCTTGTATCTAACAGTCTTCCCTGATTCCATAATTAGTTATCCTTGGGGTAGAGAGAGAGTTTTCATCTTCATACACATCAGCATATTCCTGATGCACTGTGTCCTGATTAAAGGCACGGACTCCAAAGTGAAGCAGTAATAGAGATACTGCATTTCTCCTTGAATCTCCTCATTTGCGTCAGTTCCAAGACTAAAAACCACAGAACTGAAGGTTGAACATAAAGAAGATTAGTCCTGTGGTTAGTTATAATGTCAGGAAGGTGAAGGAAACAGACACAAGCTTGTCCTTCCCAATTTGCACAGTCTGAATTTAAAGCTTCTGGTTTGGGCACAGAGGTATTGTGGCATGGAAGGGGGGGAAGAGAAATGAGCAAAGAATTTCAAATAGCTTTAAAAAAAAAAAAAAAGAAAGAAAGAAAGAAAGAAAGAAAGAATTTGGATAGAAAAGAAAAAAGTTAAGAAAGGTCCAACGCAACAAAAAAAAGAGAAAAACTCTAGGAGGAAAAACAGCATCAACAGAGGTTTAGCAAGGCGATTTCAATTCTAGATAAAAGTCCTGAGATTTAATATATAGAGATAAGTAATAAGAATAATATAATACTGGAACTTTAACCACCCTCTAAAACAATATCTAACTCTCATGAAGAACAGTCTCATGGGAGTCAATTACCATAACTTAACAAATACAAGTCAAGCAAATTTCAGAACCATATTTAAGTGTGTAAGAATAATTTCAAATCCTACTTACCAACATATTTAAAGAATTTTATAACATTATATATGGTCACACTTAAAACTTAGTGCTGCATAAGATTATGTTCAGGAGCAAAAACACAGGCTCAGTTCCATTAAGCTGACAGACATCAAGAAGTAATGCAAAATGCCTCCCACCCAATTTCTACTTCAATTACTGGCACTAACCAAATTCATAACCAAAAGAGCACATACTAAGCATGTTCAATAGAACACCACTTTAATCACTGCAAAGTTCTGTTCCTGAGGCACTTAAGTTTCATTTTCTTATACAGTAGCCATATTTATTTAACATTCTGGTTTTAGAAGTGGTAGTATCACCTGTAGAAAAGGAAAGGAAGGAAAAGCACAGAAAACAGGGGAATAGCAATGACCTTCAAAATGCTCTAAGTTCAAAATTCACTAAAAATACCACTAACTCTACACTGTAGATTTTGTATATCACTGGGTGAACTTACCACTTATACAACATTTCTGCCTAGAAAATAAGATTATTAGCATAAAACTAGAAGTTAAGCCACTATTGTCTACTCCAAACTTTTCTCTCAGCTGAGGAGATGCTGCAATAGCACAAACAACAACAAAACCCACCACTGAACTAACAATGACACAGCATCAGAATAAAGCACAGATGTACAAAAACATTCCCAGGGGGCTGACACTCTTCAACAACATACAAAGGGAGAGAGGTTTTTTGCTCACAAAAATCTGTAGGGTCCACTGGACAATAGCTTCAAACAATGCCATGCATTTTAATCCCCATACATCATCAAAATAAATATTCTTTGAAATAGCCCCTTTCCAAAGAATACACAAAGTTGAGGGCAGAAACTTTACTTTTTGCTCAGGTGAAATTATGCATGTGCTCATTAGAAGTTTCACCTGAGGAAGGACATGCGGGATCAAGCCAATAAATTTGAGAACTAAACTAAACTTTCTTGCTAATTATGCTCTTCACTGATATGAAGTTCTTGGCAGAACAGTTCCAGTTGGATCTAAACACAATTAAAGTTCATTTTACTACCATTTTCCACAGAAATATTCTATTTCATTCAGGTTTTTCATTCACTGATTACAAAGATTTTTATGACAATTGGTTTTAGCCAAGTACACTGTCACACTGGAAGTTAGAACACAAGAATTTGTCAAACCATTTTCTTTTTATAAAACACTTTCAAATAGTAATTCAAGAAATAAAATTCAAGCTGTCAACTTTTTAAACCATATCCTCAAAAAACAGCATAAAAGTGTTTTCATTTACATTCTTGTTAGTCAAAGGTAATCCTTCTATGGCACAGACCCAAATTTTACCCTCCTGAGTGTACATACCACTGAATAATTTGTTCAAATGTCAGTTGCAATTTTCAAAAATCCTTTCTTGCCTCTGAATCTTAAACATCTGTAACAAATAATTGTTTTGAGAGTGCTTTACATTTGTGACACCTGACCTTTTGCTGTATGCACCACAAAATTTAAGTTTCAAATACCATGCAAGCAGGAAATCTGATCATTCCAGCAGTAGCCATCTGCATGGTCCAATATCAAATATTAGTTCTGGGTTGCACAAAGTCATGGGCTACAAATCTTTTTCTGCAACTTCTATAATTAGTTGCAATTTGCTGCTTCTAAAACACATTTCTCAGCGAACATCTGGCCTCTAAATCTTACCTTAACATTGGAAAAGTACTTAGCATTGGCTGTTGGTGTGCATACATGTGTGTATGTGCACATAGATTACGTGTAACTACAGAATGCAAGCATATGCTTTGTGGGTGGCATACCTGGGACTAGAGCTTTCTATTCCAGCAACAAAAGCGTTTTAGCCCTGGAACTGTAAAAAAATATTACAAGAAATACCAAACATAATGGAAATTTTTTTTTTTCCAATGTTCCTGCTGTCTTATATCTAATTATTGATGTTAAATGTTAACAACTCACCAAGCACCCTACCAAACACTTGAGAGCTTTGCACAAACTGAAATTTTCTTTTGCATGATCCTTAATATAAATGGAGAACTCCATGTTGAAATTGAAATGTGAACAAGGCTTTAACAAAAAAAAAAAAAAAAAAAAAAGCCACAAAACCTCTCTAGGATTAAAGCACCACTGACTAAAAAAACAAGTTCAAAATTAACATACCCAAGTACTTTTTGTTAACTGAGTTAGACATATAACAAAATTGAGTCACTGCATATTTCAGCTTCATTGTGTCAGAAGGAAATCTTTCCTGAGCCTGTGAAACGGAATAACTGACAAATTATTGTGAGCAACTAAACAAAAGCCCTTTGAGACCCTTACAAGTAAGAAGTCTTCCAAGTACACTCGAGCAAGTACTATAACTTCTAAAGAGAAAAGAGAATTACACTCCAGGATCTGTAAAGCACTCCTTCAATAATAACAACACATCTTTTGAAAAATGCCCAATGCTCAGTGGTATTCCACACAGTTGTCAAGCAACCAGCACTGCTTCTTAGGAGGCAGAAGCTTGAAGCACACAGGATGCTATATTCCTCTTGAAGTCCATTTCTTGTCTAGTCATAGGAAAATTCTGACGGAGCACTATTAACAGGCTTTTACATCTGCAAGAACATAGCTACAGCTAATAAAGAATTTAAAATAAGCATAAAGGAAGATACTAGCCATGATGAGAATAACGATATTAGCCTCTCAGAAAATAACAGGGTCCACAACCTCACGTGTCTGATTCTTCAGATGGCTTTAAAGAAAGCGACCATTCTCATCAACCTCTCCACATTAGAAAAGCATTCATCAAATTTCTTACCTGAGCTCCATCCTTTAATTTCAATATGCATTCCATTGTATTGATAGTGATGACAACTGGTTCTGATCCCAATTTTGTCCATGGCACATGAATCCGAAGTTCATGAATATGCCCACTTAAAAAAGTAAATGGTAGTTTCAGCTCCTAACAACAACAACAAAGCAGTGAATTAAACACTGAAACATACCAAAATTTAAGTTACATAACTTAAAATTGTACAGCTCTAGCACAAACCATAAGTCAAAATTTACTCTCCCTCCCCAAATCAGCAGTGTGCCATGGGGCTTGGCAACTGGCTTTATAATTGCTTGCACACTTACATTACAATTAGTCTGTTCAAAGGCAACACTTAGATTACCATGTCCTTGACAATAAAAGACAGTTTAAAACCACGACTCTCACATGAAGCAACTGCAAAGTGTGTCACTATTCAAGGGCTAAGTAGATATTAACCAGCTGAAAGTAAATACTTAAACTGATATGCAGCCTGCATTATTCCAAAGAACACAAATTTGGAATTAAACATTGACAAAGCCACAGCAAGGCAATTTCTTCCAAATTATTTCAGTACTTTGAGTTGTAAGAGCTCAGTGCTCTTAAGATCAGCCCATTGTTGCCCCTTTCACATCAAACTGCTCAGTAAATACAAAGTTACTAAATTCTTCGTTGGCAAAACCAGACTCCTCCTCACCAAGGCCTAACGTGGATGTCACACTGCTCTAAAAACTGGTGCAAGTCAGTCCAGAACTCCTAACAAATGCCTGGCACTCCACCCAGTCAATGCACAGATCACACCTCTACAGGACAGCCCCAGTGAGCCAGCTGCTGCACGCAGCAAGGCAGCAAGAAACAAGGTGCCAAGGTTCAGGTAAATTCTTTGGATACAAAGTGTTGTAATTTGCCCAGTAGCTTCAGGGGTTCTCCTAGCAAGCACCAGCTTAACATTTATCAGACAGAACAGTCAAGCTAGAGACCTGGTCCCAGGACTAGAAATCAAGATTTAGAACAATGAAAATGGGTGCTTAGTGCAAATTAAAGAAACAATATTTGATATTATCAGAATTTTAAGTCAGCATTCTCAATACCAAGTATTCTAATGATGAGGCTTCAATGATGATATATCTTCTTACCTTTCTGATCTCCCATCCTAACATTTTTGGCTATAAAGTTTTGAAGTTTTAACGGGGAAAAAACAATGGATGTCTTCACTTGGAGTTGCTTATAGCTTGGTGTTCGTGTCTTCATGTTAGATGCTTGGAACTAAAGGTGTGAATCTTCTCAGGTTGAGAAAGAAGTGAATCTAAGTGTCCTACACGCTGGGTGATAGTTTCGGCCATTAGTATAGAATATTTTCAGTTGGAAGGGACCTACAACGATCATCTAGTCCAACTGCCTGACCACTTCGCGGCTGACCAAAAGTTCAAGCATGTTATTGAGGGCTTTGTCCAACTGTCTCTTAAACAGTGACAGGCTTGGGGCATTGACCACCTCTCCAGGAAGCCTGTTCCAGTGTTTGACCACCCTCTCAGTAAATAAATGCTTCCTAATGTCCAGTCTAAACCTCCCCTGGCACAGCTTTGAACCATTCCCACATGTCCTATCACTGGGTACCGGGGAGAAGAGATCCGCACCTCCCTCACCACATCCCCTCCTCAGGAAGCTGTAGAGAGCAGTGGGGTTGCCCCTCAGCCTCCTTTTTCTCCCAACCAGACAAACCCAAAATCCTTAGCTGCACCTCATAGGACATGCCTTCCAGCCCTTTCACAGCTTTGTTGCCCTCCTCTGGATGCATTCAAGGACCTTCACATCCTTCTTAAACTGTGGGGCCCAGAAGCGCACACAGTATTCAAGGTGAGGCCACACCAACGCTGTGTACAGCGGGATAATCACCTCTTCTGACCAACTGGTTATACCGTTTTTGATGCACCCCAGGATGCTGTTTGCCCTCTTGGCTGCCAGGGCACACTGCTGACTCATATCGAGCCTGCTGTCAACCAGCACCCCCAGGTTCTTAACTGTTGTGTTCCTTAGTAAACTCAGGGATATAAAACTTTGTTCAGACCTTCAGAATTTCCCTGGCAAAACTGGGCAACCCGGGACTTCAGCACCTTTGCACCTTGGCTCAGTTTAGGTACTTACATGCTTCAACTCAGTACTCCTATGAATGAGTAGAAGTTAAAGAGAGAAGCAGGCAAGTTGCTAGGGAATTTCAAACATCCGGAAGTGGATCCAGAAAGCCTGTTTTCCTGCACCGCTTGACCCCTAGACCTATCCCTGCTGTACAGAAGTTCTACACAAATAAAATTTGAGGACAAGTGGATTTTGCATTTAGTACTTGACATATATTATGAAGTCTACCAATAGCATATTTCTTTGAAGCGAGTTAAAGTCATCATTTGCCTAACATCTTGAAACCGTAATCAAATCTTAGTGACACGTTTTGAAAGCCCACTAAGAATTTTTATTTTTCTAAGTAGTTACCACACCATAAGTTCAGAGTTGAAACAACCACTATTGCAACTGTGACAGGTTAGCAACCTGAGATAGCCTCTAATCATTAGTCACCCAAAAGAGAAGTCAGCTATTCTTACGCACAAATACCGAGCACCATCACAGTGACAACAGCTGCTAATAGGAGCAATTTTAAGGAACACTCTCTGTTCTGCAGCTGGTACCTCCTCAGCCTTTCTACTGGTACTATGAAAAAGTTCATCTTGCATCCAAGAGCTACGAGTAGATGAAGTATATTCACTGCTGACAAAATCTTCAGAGAAGACAACTACACAAAATTATAGCTCTATCTTTTTGCAAAGTACAGCTTTCAGTTTGTAAATTAGTTTTGGGGGTTTAATGAGCTTTCATTAATGAAGTCAAAAAAAACCCCACACCCATCTCATGTCAGGGAAACTTGACTCCTACCTCAGCCATGCTTACGTAGTCACATTCCATTTCAAGTCCCCATTCCAAAAGATGACAGTTACAGATTTTCTCATAAAAACAGTTTGAAGAAAATTGTTAATTTGTTTTTACAAAGTGTTTTTTCTTCATCTCATTCACTAATGTACTGTAGGACTTAAGCTAAAAGCCTCTCTCCTAAAAATTCAGCCTTAGGCTTACAATCAACACAAATAAAATTATAACCCAGACAGTTTCAGTTAAGCCACTGAAAAGCAAGTACTGGACAGTATAGCTACAGATGTTGCTACACTAACTATACAATGAATGAAAAAG
>VYZV01025889.1:7849-68400 GCA_013401275.1 Pandion haliaetus | reverse complement strand
CGGGGCGGGGTGGCCGGGCGTTGCGCCGGGGAGGGGACGGGGCGGTGGTGGCTGTGAGGGAGGTGGGAGGGGCCGGGAGAGGGCGGCGGCGGGGTGGGGCTCTGTGAGCGGGAAAGGGGGCGGCGGCGGGGCCCGCCGGGTCCTCATACGGCGCAGGGGGTCCTGCGGCCACGCCGGTGTCAATTCCTGACACTGAGGAGCCCGGGGAGGGCGGGCTTCAACCCGCAGCACCATGAATCCTTGAGGTGTGTTACCGTCGGCTGTGTGGCTCCGGTCCACTCCAGCTCAAAATTTTGATGCCGGTTGTTAGCGTTGTTGAGTCACCATTTGGGGCAAATCTCGGTGATGGCGAAGGTGCTGATTGTTTCCACTGTGTTTAATAAAGATGGACGTTTTCTGGTTTGCTTTTAAATGAAGTTCTGCTTAGGTTCTGAATTTCACCTTTTCCAATGTGAGAAGAAAGTTATTCAGAAATACCTTCGATTTTCTGTGTGCCCAGAGCTCTCCTGAGTATGTTGGTCATACAGAAAAACCCTCCCCAACAGCCCCGAGTCCTTTTGGGGTTGCTCCTGGCAGCAAGTAAATGCCCTGGAAAGGCACGAGTTAATGGACTCCTCATGGGTTGGTATGTGGATGATCTGGAAAAGAGCATGGGCCCGTTTGTTTCGGGGTGAAGCGGAATAGGCAGTGCCTGCGGGCACGGCTTTGATGTAGATGATGAATAACCTTTTACAAAGGCCTCTGATTTCTGTTTTAAAGAAAAGCCTGTGATATGCCTGTTGAGTTATATATTCCTCCTGGAAATTTGAAATCTTGTGTGTTTAATCTGCATGGTGTAGTTTTTTGGCTGAAAACAGAAAAGAAAGCAATGTATGGCACGGGGGTAGGTTCGTGTGAAGCGGGGCCCAAACAGCGAGCGCTCGGGTAGGAGCCTACCCCCCGCAGCAGTAAGTATATTGAAATCTGGCTGAGCTAATGAAGGTCTGAAGGCTCCAGCTCCTGATGGGTTAGCTGTCTATTCTGCCTCTGGTATACACATGCTGAGTTAATCATGAATCTGCCATCGTTTTACATACACCATTGCCTCACTTGCTGTGCCATCTTCACTCATGAATCACAGCCTGTAAGCCAGCATTCACCTCACAAAGAGTTGAAGCAGCTTGGACTGCTTTTCCTCTTACGATGGTCACCACTCCCCCAGCTCATACTCCAGCATGCGTTTGACCGTTCTTCAGCAGCTGTGGCATGTTAACTTGTGGCTAAGAGGTGGTAGCAGGCAGGTGAGGGACAGAAACATTTTAACAGCATCAGTGGTCTTTAATTAAGGATGTGCTTCTGACTTAATGATTTCTCTAGTGCTAACGTACTTGAAGAGTTCCTTTACACAACCGCCACGTGTTTCTGTCCCTCTGCTAGAGTTGTGGGAGTGGTGAATTTTACTGGTAAAACTTTTTGGAAGTCTCCACTGCAAGCCGGCTCCGTGAAATAATCTATGTTAATGGAATCAACTTCATCTGTAGCACAGCCTCCCTATAGAGTTGCATTGACACAACAGAGGGACGTGCCAACAGATAAGTGTAATGTTGAAGCACACCCTAAGCGTGCATCAAAAGCCCTCATTTCAACAGAAAAACATTCCTCTGTTTCTTTGTCCATTATGTGATTACTCTTGAATGACACATCCAATCAACACTGGAATGTTTTCTGAAAGTTTGGAATTGAAGAACAACGCCCTATTTTGGTGAAAATCAGTAAACTAGAAGAAGAGTAGGGGAGACACGTAGTGCTCCTGGCAGCTGCTTGGCAGACCTAGAAGCTCAGAACAACTCTGTAATTTTCCTGGCAGTTATTAGCATTTCATTATAACTACCTCCATCTCAGTTCCAGTTCAAGTATGTTGACGCCCTGAATAATTTATTTCCTACAGAAGAAAAAAAAAAAATACAAAAAATGGGAGGAAAGGATCATGCAGGAATCAGTCTGACAGAAAGGAAGTGGGTGGCATGAAACCAAAGTGGCTGGAGAGGGTTACAAGAGGTCCCTGACGTACAAAGGGATGAGAGCCAAGTACACGGGGAATATGTAGGTAACAGGCAGGTGGTGTGTACTGATGAACTTGGGCATACTAAAGCAACAAGGGCATGTCTGCTGGAAATGTCAGCTGCCTGAGCTAGTCCAATTTATTCAGTATTTCAGCAACTCATTGAAACATGCAGGATAGGTATAACCAAAAATTGCAGATCTAGTGGTGCATTCACATAACTTGAGCAGTTCTGAATCCCTTAAACGCTAACAGAAGTAGATACAGTTTAACCCGGAGACTGGGAAAGCATACACAAGATTGTGTAACATTTCGCCAGAAGTGAAAAGAAGACAGGACTTCAAGGAAGACCTCAGGAAATGTATCTATCTGCAGAGGACTGTGTCTTGATAAAAGAGACTGCCAGTGTGTTTCTAGCTTCAGTGTTGTTGCTGCTATGGGTGATTTGCCTTTTTCTGCAACAGAAGTGGGATCAATGAAGCACAAAATGGAGGAGAAAAATAGAGTTCATAAAAATTAGGAAAGTCAAGAAAAAGTAGAGGATAATTAAGGGACTATCCCACTACCTAAGGCTGCAGTCAAGGGGAAAAACAAGGAAATTAGACATTTAAATAGATTTTTAAATGTTTGGCCCAGGGCGTTTGCAGGATGTGAGAGAATCTGAGGTTACTGACAAGGAGAGTTGAGAGACAACCTGTGAGAAACTCCTTTTTTGGATGGAAAAAGGTTTTCAGTCCTCTAGCCTTCTCCTTCACTATGTCCCTTAGCTAACACTGGATGCTTTAACTGGGTTAACGTACTGGGCAAACTGCTGCCTCTGTCTGTCCTGCTCTGATTCTGCCCGTCCTGCTCTGATTCTGCCTGTCCTGCTCCAATGCCTCCGAGTACGGCGGCATGGATGTGGGCAGTTTGTCCCAGGAGCTTTCAGTCTGCCCATGTGGGAGAAGACTTTGCTATTTTGTGATTCTTTATAGCCTACGGAGGTGCTCCATCGACAGCATGAGACTGACAGCATGGAAGAGTTGGTAATCCTAAATAATCCACACTAATAGAGACATTTTAGAAACACCTGCGAAGGAAATAAAAACGACTTGGGCTTCTTCCTCCTCTCCTGTTCTAAGTGCTAAAACTTGGACTAGTTAATTTGTAACATTTCTTGTTGGTTCCTTTTTTTTGTTTTTACTACAAATTATTATTTGTAGTAAATTGTATATTATATACAACTGTATATAAATGTGTATATATTAAAACATATAAAAATATATTATAAATATATTGAGATTTGCCCTCTCTGTTTTACTGGTAATTTCCTGAGTTTATGAATAAACTGACTAAAATTATGTATCTTCTAATATTTTTCAGGCATTTAAAAACTACATCAATAAAAGCAAGCAATATAAATCAATCTGTTTCTCCATTCAAATAAAATAGCTCATTAGTGATGTCATGTTATCTAATTATTAAATCATATATAACCGTCAAAAACTGGGAAACAAAAATTGCCATGCCACTTTTATTGCTATGGGGCTATTTTCAAGTTCACCAAAATGCACACAGATTTGAAATTTGGAAAAAATAAAACCAAATTTAAAAAAAAAAAAAATGCACATGGCCTTTCATTGTAATCTGAATGTTAGGTATATTCTAGATTTAAAGGTGCAAACCATTGTCTATTGTAAGTTTAATTTGTTCTTCTATTCCCTAAATTTTGCCTGAAAATCATACTGAAAAACCTTTCAGCTGTAGGCTTGAAGTAGTCATTTTCTTCAAGTCTTAAGGAAAATAGACTGAATTGTGTACCTTTAAAATGGAAAAACAGCGTTCAAAATAAAATTGAAATAAATAGAGAATTTGTAACTATGGTTATGAGCAAGAGTCTGCTGAAACAGTTGAATTCACACCAAGTAAAACTGAAAGGTATTAATTTAGTGAACAAAGGTCATGAAGGTCTGGAAGCAAGTAGGTTTTGATACATAATCCCAGCTCATTGCTGCCTCATCTGGCTTTTTAGGAAATCGCTTTTCCCAACGCTTTCTAAATCTCTGGTAAATTTAAATCCCTGTGGCTGCTTGGGGACAGAACGCTCAGGGCACTGGGGAGGGAGGGACCTTTATGCAGATTCAGGTGCCACCCCGGCTCAGGGGCTTTACCAGCTTCCCCCAGTGTTTCTTTCCTCTGTCAGCGAGTGTCCCCTCCGAGTTAATGGGGCGAAAGTCTGACGAACCCCCTCTTCAGAAGGGTGTGCAATGGACAAACAACCAACTTAACCAGAGTGAGCAGGGTTGGGTTGGAAAGGGGCTGGTCCAGGGAGCAACGGTGCACTCAAATGTAAGGATTTCACTACAGTAACTGGTGTTTTAAAATGTAGACTGCACGCGTGAATTCTTTTTGCATACGTTCAGATTGCTTTGGGAATTATTAGACCTCCAATATAGAGGCTATATTGCGCCTCCAGAATACCTGTGGTACTGAACTTCTATTCACACACCAGAATGAAAGACAAGGTAGGAAACCTGAACGGAACAGAGCGGGAATGTACAAGCAATGCAGTTTTGGTCTTCTAGGAGTATAATTTGCAGGTAAATCGTAAGAGGCATGCATCCCACCTAAACCAGGAAAGTTAAAACTTGAAAGTGTTTTCCAAGTTTTTGTTGAATTGGTAGCAAAGGAGAACAATGACCTGTCTTGCAGTAGTGAAATTTTAGGGTATATAAAGATATTTGACCTGTTCCAATATGCTTCAAGGGTTTGTGTATCCTTTGGGTATAAAGAGGTATCTTTGACTTCTACACCTAATTATGGAATACATCAAAAAATTCAGCCAAGAAGATATTATTTCTGGTTCCAGTACATGAAATGTATGTTTGACAATTTTAAAATGTATATGTAAAGAAACATGTAATTTATTACTGCCTCCAGGCACGAGGAGATTTATGCACTAAAAGTTTCACACAGGTTTTTGCTTGACTGTTACTGTACTGTTCATGCAAAACATATGTATTTCTAATGACAGCTTCTAGCATACATTATTTTAAAATAGTCCTACCTTTCAAGAGTTAAATGATCACTTTTCTCTGATATTTATATATTTATATTTACAAAAACATAGATATATAATTTTTATATATTTATACCTATAAATATTTTTAATAATGTGAAATACATAAGTACACCATAAATATATTTCAAATAAATATTTCTAAATATCACTTTGCTATTGTAATTTTTCCTGATTTTAAAAATAGCATATGTTATCAAAAGATAAAAAGTAACTGACAGCTTCTTTCTGTGTCATTGGTTGGTTCTTTAGAGGATGAAGATAGAAACGGCAAAGCTCAGGAATGCTTTTGCTTGAATTATGCTAAAATCCAGTTCCCTTCATTATTTATCGGCAAAATGAGTTTCTCAGTGAAGCTATAACACCCCGTGATGCCCTTTCTTCGGTTTGTCCTGCAGCTGGAGCCAGGAGCATTTCTGCAGGAGCTGAAGTCTGTTCTAACGTTTCTTCTTAATGTAAATGGAAATGTCCTTAGATTTGATTTGCATATTGTAGAGCGGATACTAATGAATATCAGACGTGTTGAACAGCTACAAGAACTGCAAAGCCAAGAAAACGTGTGTCAGCTCCAAAAGCCACCCTTAGAACCTGATTGGCAGCCACAGCTCAGTGGGAATAAAATCTTTATTATTTCAGCACTGATCTCCTGGGTTTCTTGGACTTTATAGATAAGTAAACATGGGTCCTAACACTGAAATCAGTCTGTATAAATTGAAATCAGACCATGAAAGAGACAAAGGACTAAAGAGAGAACATGTAAAGCATATAATTGAGACACTTGGATCTTTTATGTGGGGGAGGCTTTTTTTCATTTCCAGAACTTCTGGCAAATTTTAAGCTCTTCGTCCTAGCATGTAACTTAGAGGCCTTAAGTAGGCTTATTTTTTTCTCCCCCAAAATTTTCAAATGTTAACACTAAATGATTTTCTGATGTATTTTGTCATGAAATTAAGTAGCTGTTTCACACCTCTCCAAAAATCAATGGCTATAAAAGCTCTGCAAGTATCCCACTTCTGATGGAATGACTGCTCAGGATTTCCTCTATCCCTGAAAAACAAGATGTAGAGTCTGGGAAAAATGTCTGCGTACAGCAGGAGGTTTGCAGGAAGTGGCAGCCTGAAAAGATGGGCAATGACCATCCCTTGATGCCAGAAAGAAGACTGCACCGACACTCAAAGGTGGAAGCCTACTGATTTGATTGAGTTTTAAACTGAGAAGACAGAGCAGGTGAATACAACACAGAGGATGTAGAAGAGACCTGGAAGAGGTGATTAGGAGATAGGTACACCATCTATTCATCAGCTTGCAGTTCTGAGACATTTTTGGTTTGGTTAGAAGTTTTGAGACACTGTGGAATTGTTCTTGCTCTGAAGCAAGTGCTTCTTACTATCTAGGCAGCCATTATCAATTACTTGCTTTCCTGGGTTTTTTCTTTTCATTCATGTAATTTTCTGTCCACATTTTAGATTCAATACTGCTAACAACAATAATCTAGGTATTAAATAGAAGTTGGAGAAAGTGGAAACTTCTCCTTTCAATCTTAAGTTCACTGAATAGGCAGCATTGCATATCCTGTGTTTTATTCCAAGGGCTTACTTTTATTTTTCAGCCCATACTTTTATGTAACACACACACACTAGCAATTGGCATTGATTTCCAGTGTGCTGTATCCAACATGCATTGATGTCATGTGCAAGAACTTCTTGTCATACTTCTTGTTACGCTTTTTATATCTTCTGGCCACAATACAGTGAACAGTTCTTTATGTACAGATAAATATAATTCATTAGTCTAAAGGTGAATAATTATACCACCCAGTTTACACTTTTTTGAGTTTTAGTTCAAATCAGTGTTCTTGTTGCCATTTCAATTACATGATATACACCTATTATTTCCTCCATATAATCTAAAACCTTGAAGAATGGGAAGAGTTACCCCAGATTATTAATGGTAGCCAGAATTTGAAAGACTGTTTTATAAGGTACCCAAACATCTATAGCATGATTTAAGTGAGAGATTATTAAAAAGTTGTATGAGATATTGCAAAGAATTTTATTAGTGATGGCTCTCACTCTTTTCTGAATCTTGCTCCGTATTGGAAATTCTTAAGGTCTACGTGACAAATTAAGAAAATATGACTAACCCAATCTATTAGTAATTTACATTTGTGACACAGACTGCAAAAGTAAAGCTTGCTGATGTCTGAACACTGGATTTCTGATAGCTTGTTCAAACTTTACAGATATCTCATACCTAAGAACAAATATGCATGAGGCTATGAGATGGAAAAAACTCTCAAAAATTAATTCTTAGTTTTTATTTCAAAGGCTGACACCACATGCATCACCTGGTTTATGGTAATGGATCTCATACCCTTACATCCAGATGTTTTGTCATCACCTTTACTGTCTTTTAAAACAAACACAGCATTTCTAGAAATGCAAATTAGGCCTAACAATTTAGTGTACTGAAAAGGTGTTCTCTTCCCAACAGAACACAGCTGCTGATTTTAATTCTGGTCTCAAATTATAACTGAGCCACTTTAGTCTATTTTCTTTTCCTACCTCTGCTTTTTCTCATGTTTTACACAGTTTCTTCTTTGACAAGAAACAAATCTGTGTGAAAAGGGAGAAAAAGTTGTATTTCATAGGAGAGTGTATTTGCTTCTTTCAGACATACAAATTTGATACTGAGAAAGAATGAATACTTGTTTTAGGGAAGCTGGACAAAATAATTATCAAGGTAACCTAAACTTTACTAATGGAAAACTTCTGAAAGCAGAGTAGCTGCTGTTAATTAGCAAAGATAAAGTTCATATTCTNTCTCATGTCTGAGGTACCACAGCATCCTTTTCTAAAGCACTTGGCAATTGCAAATCTACACCATTTCTCTTCTCTACAAAATACCAACCTCCTCTTTGCATCCCTCCATTAAGTTGTCTGAGTTTATCACAATAGATACGAAGGATTTAATTTTCGATGCTTTGCATTTCTTTCAAGCACATTACCCTTACTCTCCCTCCATTACTCTTGCCACAGATCCATACTCACTTCTGCTCTGGCAGTAATGCAAATCACCATCCTGACACCAGCTTTTTCACACTGTGTATTTTATCACCTAAGCAGTCTTTCATACATGGAGACAACATGTTTTAAACATCTACAAAGACCCTCACTATACTTTGTCATCTCCTTTCTTAAAACTCCCCGTCACCAGGATGTCTACCAAAATGACAACAGCTAGGAGCAAGGGAACTGATACCCTCCCTGTCTGGTGGATCACTGTCATGTGATTATTTCCTTGGGCTCCCCATCCATCAGTCATATCTCCATGTTATCTCTTACCTTAGGATTCAATTAGGTGCAACATTTTTTCCTGTGGCTAAGATGATGTACAAAACACATGCCAACTGTTACATCTGGGGAAAGCATAAAGCCAGATGACACCTTTATGTTGTATATTTTTCAGGCAGGGACCATCTTCTTGTTCTGGATTTGTACAATGTCTTGTAAAATATTATTTTGATTCCTGACTGCAGCTTTTAGCTCTTCTGCAATGCAAATAATTTTGATAGCAAAATCCTTACAATGAGATCCAATCCATTGGACGGGAGTCATGCAAATCCAGTTTGCATTACTTGGATAGCCTTTAAAACCATTTGAGTTAAAAGCAGTGGGCATTGGCTCATGGAGAATTATATGGCTTCCAATCTCTTCCAGCTCAAGAGCTTCCCAGCAGCAGACTATGTGAACTGGCAAGAGGACTAAAAGCCTTCCTGTTCACTGCAGTTCTCAGAATTGTACACTAGATAAAGAGAGGGATATAATGACTGCAGAGAAATACAGCCAAAAGAAATGCAGTGTATAAATATGACTGGGAAAGTAGGTGAAACCAAGACTGAGTAGAGCAGGAGTTTAAACCAAAGCATCCTAGAAACTTCAGGGAGCTGGGAGCACCTCCAGTAGGTCTGTCTTTGTCCAGATGCAACAAGACATTGTACAAATCCNNNNAAATGAAGCACTTCTTTCCAGACACTGAGACAAAAAAGAATGGACAGCAGATGTGTCATTTTTCCCAGCTAAGCAATCTTCTGATGTACTGTTTCACTCTCACTTTACAAAGACGAAAGAACAGAGTAGTACAATCCCTCTTAAGGGGGTTGTAACAGATACACAGACCCTGATTGTCTTGCTGTCTGGGGGCGTGCTACCTTTTGTGCTCTTTCATAGATGGTTAGCACTAAAACCACTAAAACATTACCATCTCCAATTGAGTGAGAAGCCAGGGCCATATCACAATAGTTCTTTGCTTCTGAATCAGTGGTCAATCTGTTCTAAGAAGACAAAAGTACGGAATAAATATTGTTATTATTCTACATATCCTGCTAGTATTGTTTCAATCTGTTGGCTGTAGGGTCTGTGAGACAGTGCACTGTTAACATTGTAAAGGCTCCTTTCAGAACCTGGAAAGTTAGAACATATATTATTTTAATGAAAGCATAGATTGTGGAGGCTACAACAAAACCCACAGGAAGATCCTAAATCCTGCAACACTTTGGATTTTTCAGCAGCCTGGATTTGGATTGACCCTAATAATGTGTATACTTAGCGCTTAGAATCACATGTAGAAGGTCCATAGAAAATACAATTTACCAGCTGTGCAAGTATTTTTCTAATGACTCAGACTCTCTGCCTTTTTGTTATTGTATAAAAATGTGATGCTTTTAAACTGAGCAGCATAAATTACATTGTTGCTTCTTTGCTGTAATATAATGTAACCTTCTCCTCTGGTTACACATTTTAAAAGGGTAGTATAGAGGGTTGTGTGTATCCAGTGCACCTCCTGGAGTTTGGTTGTTCTCTCTATCCTTAGAGCAGCTTTCGGGCTCTTTTGCTAACATTTGCTTCCTAACCATCAAAGACATAAGATCTTCCTGTTACCTATTTGTGTCATGGAAGGCATGAGATACCTCTGCATTTGGATGTCTTTCTCCGGTTGAAGAGATACCTTCAATTCTTAAGTATCTCATTGCTATGGCAAAAAAAAAAGTGTCGCTGTCACAAAACATACTTTTTGCAGACTGATGCCGTAAAATAAATTACCTTACATGGTAATTTACATAAGTCTCCTATGAGACAAAACCTGGTCAAAAAAACCCTGTATGTGAGGCAGTTTCTCTACAGGGAAGAATGTGGATAAATGAAAAATTTGTTTCCAAGCATGGAAGACAGCAATTTCATTTTCTTATCATTATGAGCTTCACTGAGATAAATAGGATCAGGACATGACTGAGCCCTGTACATAGTAATTCTGGGCAGAACTGAGTCAAAAGTATTGCATTACAAAATCATCAAACGTTAATTTTTTTGAAGTCTTGGCACAAAGATTGCACCATGCCATCAATCATTAAAAGGTATGTGCAAAATATAGCAAATGTCTCAATTACAAGCAAAGCAAAAGATTCCTCTGCATGACATGTTCTTTACAGAGACAAAATGAAGATGACAATACGATAAATCAAAACATTAAACTGGAAGATGTATGGTGTTGCTTTCCGTGTAGGACACATATGACCCATGACTTACTGAGTGTCCTGCTAGTTATGAAACAATCTCTCCTTTAGTGGGACTTTCACATGAGTGAATCAGTTTGCAGAAGGGCTATGAGATCTTATTTTATGCTTACTTAAATGTATGGCTGAAGCATCATCAGTATGTTTGACTGTGGCTTAACCGGTACCCAATACATAGAACAAAATCTTAAGGGCTAATGACTGCCAAGCTCATACAATGTGTATTTCAAGAGGCAATTTAACGTAAACTTTTGTTCATAATGTACCACATATTGTGCTATAACAGCCCATCTTCCTGTATAATTTAAGTTTTCCTAAAGTTCAGCCCCTGTTGTGTACATCTGTCCCTTCAGGATGTTAGAAGAAACTATCAATTATTTTTCCTTACAAAATAACTGCGACAGTTTCAAATGAAACATAGAAAAGTTAATGCAGTCTCTTATATTAGCAAAATAAATATATAGGGTTTGTTTTTCAAGAAACTATTACAAAAAGATTAATAAGTAATGCAAAAATGTAAGTGTATAAACATAATTTTGAAACTAGGAACAAAGTTCATTTATCCTCTGTTTGTTTATTAGTAAAAAATTTTCCATTATTCCGGAGAATTATATTTGTAAAATGTTATTTCCTTAGATATAGTGATGCAAAAGCATTTATATTCTTTTAATTGCTTGCACTTCTATTTAACTTAAGTACCATGTACATGCTTGGAAACCTAGCTTTCAATAGCAGCAAAGTATGTACATAATTAGTAGTGGGGCCTTCAATCATTCTCCCTCTCATGTTCCACTGTTTTCCCGTATTCCAGCACAGTTATGTGCCCTTTAAGCTATTTTTATCAAGTGTGACAACTTTGAACTTGTTCCAAGACCATATTGCCTTAGATGTGACCTTCTGGTGTGGAAGTTAAATGTTCTCTGAAAATCTTGCATATAACATGTACTTCTCTATATTTACTCTTAATGTAATATCTTCAAAGAATACCAAAAAGTCAGTGAAACATGAACTTTTTCTATAACAGCCTTAGAGCCTGATCCTTTATACATGACTTCAGTAGGATTTACACATGTGTAAGGGCTGTGGACCATGTGTGCAAATATGGACACATGTTGTATCATATTAAGGTTCAATAATAGGGCTGGCCAGGAAACAAGGACTCTGTTTCGTGAAAAATTCCGAGGTTTTGGCATTTGGTTTCATTTTGATGCAGGGTGGAATCAAGACTTTTCACATGTTTTGAAAGCAAGACAGACCAAGGAGACAGACAGACAGACACACAACTGGGGCTAAGTAGTTACCTGTCATGGTGAATCCCCATTTCAGACACTGCTTCAAATCTGACAGCAGTGATTCAAACCTGGATGTGCCCTGGGCAAGACGAATTTCCTCACTGCCACATTATTTGGCGTCCATAAGCAAGTGAAGCCCTTCCTCCTCATTTTGACTGAAATTCCATTCTGATGTTGAGGTGGACAACTCCGGTCCTCTCTCAGCAGGACAGGAAGCACTTAAGATTTTTGCTTGTGGAGCGTCGTCTAGCTGTGAGATATATTATATGCCAGGGGACCCATGTGGTGTATTTTATCACAAGGCAGGTGACAGGCTGTGGTCCTGTCCTCCGCTACCTCGCAGGACTCTCTAAACCTATGCCCAGTGGTATTCCCCAAGCGGTCACAATCTACTCAGCAGGCACTCATGAAGGAGCGTTTGGGGACCAATGATGTAAGCAAAAGGGCTGGGTGTGACGGTTTTATATCTCAGTTTTTTAGAGTGTGCCACAAGAATTCCTGTCACTGGAGTTGTTTGTGTGTTATAGCTGCAAAATGTTTGTCCAAGACGTACGTCTCTAAAGTGTCAGCTTTTCTCTGGGTTTACAAGGAATCAAGTATCCAAGGGAGCAAATTTTCTGTTTGATGAATGGTGTTTGGTTAGAAAAGAAATGCTGAATGAGTATGAACCCCATCAGCTCTGCTTTATTTCCTCTCAACTGAAAGTTAGCACTATTTGATTTGTTCCTTCAAAACAATACAGTCAGTGTTGATAAAAAGACTTTGAGACATGTATGCATTTGAGATATATCTGTATCGCTGCAACAGTAATATCAGCAAATTTTTTAAGTGTACCTTGAGCATTTTGTGTCCTAAAAATAATGCCATAACATTGTGCTGTCTTTTTCAGTAGTAAAGTTGTAGACAATGATAGTAAAGCAATTCTCACATAAATTACATTTCCATTTGGATTATACTATAAAAATTAACTTTTCCAGGTTAGATGTAAGCTCTAACAAACATTAGCTGATGATTTAATTTCACTTAATACATATTTGAATATTGATTTCATGTAATAAAACCCCAAAAGAAATCTCAACAAGCTTGAGAGAAATTTTTATGGACAAATGGAATATAGCTTTGCCTGTGGGTTGAAAAAGACGTGGAAATATTAGTGGGTGTCTATTTTGTTCGGCTGCTTTACTGTCTGCAAGCACTGAACTGTGATAATGATAGGAAACAGTTAAAACCAGTAAAGAAAACTTTCTAGAAGAGAAAATAGCAGTTGACAGATACTGCTTATTTTAAACTTGAACAGTTAGAAAATTGATGAATAAAAAAAAAATCTAAATTTTCTCTGAGTTTGTTTCCAAGACAATTGTCTAAATTTAGTCTCTATGTTTGACAAAATTCACAGACTATATTTAAAATAAAAAAAAATGTTTGCTTTCTTCATCATTTGTTGCTAGTATGACCCAAGACAAGTTTCTGGTACATTTTGCCTAAGGGCCAAAGTAATAATTCCAGTCTGAATGTAAAACACTATCCAGCAATCTGTCCTAGATCTTGACATAAGAATTGGCCAAGTAGACTTTTCTTCTGTTCTTTTTTATTAAAACAGTATTTCAAAGGGTAATTTAAAAAAAAAAAAAAAAAAGGCAGGGAATTGGAGCTGCCCTTTTCAAAGATCAGATGATGGTTAATTTTAACATTTATGTGGTAGCACCAAAGAGGCATGACCTAGTCAAGCAGGGGCAGCTTAACAGATGATATGAAGTGTAAATGCTGAAGATCTGCTTCAGCGTGCCTGGTAAGTATTATAAGTATGGATTATTCCCACTTTGTAGATGTGGAAGCAAATCATGAACTAGATTTTGACCAGGACTTGGTGTTAGAGACAGGATTAGAATTCAGGAGTCGATTGCTATTGAGTTTAGTTCATTAACTCAAACTGCTAGGCATGATAATTGGTATCTGGAGCTCTTGTGGCTGGTGGTCACACCAGAGGCCACCCAGCCCTAATAACCATAGCTGTGAATGCAGCATTTTTTGGCTCTCTGAAGTGACCCACTCTGTTAGAAACTGTGGGTACTTCCTCACATGGTTATACTGTAACAGGTCACAGCCAAAGTGAAGAATGAGTTCTTTTCACAGAAATTCTCTGTTTGATCTGTTTCACCAAGGATATATTTTAGCATTGCATTTCCGCGCTGTCTATGCATTCAGATAAAGTGAACTGCCAAGATTACCTGCAATAATGCCCACCTGATCATGTATCAGATCAAGCTTTGGTTGCCTCGTGTTCCAGAGCTCAGCTGGGAATGCCTGTGTGAGGGAGCATGAGCGACCTGTCCTTGTGGGGAAGAAAACAGTGGCAATAATGCACGCTCATATCTGTAAAACAATAGAAATACCATTTTAACAAACAAATCCGTGAATGGACTTCATGGATTGTAAAACCTCTTGTCTGAAAGACAGAAGGTGTGAATCTTCATGTGCTATTGGTCCACCAAGGGTGGTATGAGCCACAGGGATCTCACAGCTGTATAAAAATAGAGTAAGAAGAATGTTTTAAAACTCTTTTTAAAAAGCTAGAGGAACCAAATTTGTCTTTACCTTGACTTTGGTGTGTAGAGGCAAATGCCAACCAGAAGAGGGAGTGCATGTCAACTGGAAGTCTATTCCCAGAGCTCTACTGACTCAACTAATTATTCTGCTGACGTATACGGTCATGTTGGCAACACAAATAAGAGAAGATAAACCTGGACTTGCCTTCTGGAAAAGGTCAAAGCTGATCAGAAAGGAACAGATACTTACATTCTCCGTTGAACTGCCCTGGCAGAAGTATTTCCACATTTAAGAGCGGTTGGATTTGAGACAGAAATGTGTGTCACTCTTGTGCTTTCATGTACATCCCTCAGCTCACAGAGCAACAGCAGGCTACTTGCTGTGCCTCTCCTACTTACAGCTCACAGAGGGGTCTCTTATGTATGTAGTACGAGTCATTTCTTCCTGTAAATAGGCCATGACCATTAAATGCTTTTCTCTTGTACTCTCTTCCTTCTTTTGCCCTCTTTTTGTGACCGTTTTTACAATAGGCTTTGCTTTTCCATATTTCTCCTGCTGCTCTGTTCTCCAGCTGCCCTTCCACCCTCACCTCCTTAGGCACCGGCACACAAAGGAGATGGGAAGCTGCAGAGGTCTGGCTGCCTGCGACAGCCCTGCTGCTCTTGGGTGGCTCACTCTGCTCCCAGAGCAAGTACCAAGTAGCTGGCTGCAGCTGGGTCTGTTGGCAGGAGCGATCAGCTTGGAGAGATGTAAGCTTTTGCTGCCACAGGACTCGTTCTGCCATCTTTTCCTGCTCCCTCTGACACTGGACCACAGCTCCCGATAGATATCTTGGCATCAAGGCTGCACAGCTATGACCACCGGGTGCATCAGAGGGCTTGCATGTGAGTAGTTGGGAGACACTGATTGCTCCAAGAGAGACTTACCATTCTCCCTTCAGTTTAGCACTCATTTGAGGAGGTTTCTTCTCCTCTCTGTTTAGCTTTTTCACCCTGCCCTTATTTTATGTAATTCTCTCTTATTTTCTTTCCCCTTGGCTTCTTATGCCCTTGCTCTGTCCCCACTGACCCTTATTTTTCATTCTTCTTCTCTGTCACATTCTTTACCCTCCACTCCCTATTTTCTATTGTTCTTTTTATTCTTGTTTCCTTTAGCTTCCCCCTCTACCCCATTTTCCTTCCTTTGCTTTCCTCTTCTTTGTTCCTGTCCCTGCCTCTTTGCCCCTAATCCCATCTCCAAAGTGATATCTCACATCTTCATCCTACCAGAACGTAGTCCTGCTTACAATTTCACATCTATTTTTCTTTCTCCTGCTGGTCATGGCACTTAATACATCTTTCCTTCCTTGAAGGGAATAGGCTCTGATCAAGGTTGCAAACACTTCTTTTAAATGGTTAGAATGAAACAAGGGTTTGAGGAATATTAATCCAACAGATTATTTTCTCATTAACTTTATATTTGCTTATATTCAAATAGTCATTGAATTACATTATAGTATATTTCAGTCTTTACAGCAATCAATTAACATATAAACAATAAACTTAGAATCATTAAAATTAAATTGCAAAGCTTATTTTTATTTGAAATTTTCCTGATCATATGTGTAAATTACATGTCTGCACATAGAAACTAAGAAGCTAGGTATAAGTAGTCATTATTTTCTTTTTTAAAATCTGTCCTATAATGTGGCTTTTTTTGCAAATAATTATTTCCAATAATTATTTTTAAAAACATTTTGCAAACTATTATTTTTGGTTCATTACTGAACCAAAACCAGAAAGCTTTTTTCCTTTCTATATTATTAAGATCAATAGAAGAGAGATAAGTGACAGTTTTATTTACATACTACAATGGGACGAGAGACCATTAGGCTTTACATACTATAGAGTAACTAATATTATTCTTTTCCATCTTTTTTTTTCTTTCTGAGCCACTGAGCCCTTGATCTTTTTAAACACTAGGTCAAGTCAGCTATCTAAGGAATAGTTTGCTAGAGAAAACAAAAAAGCAATGGTGTCTGACAGTCTTCAAATGCACTTTGTACCTTGTTGTTTTAGTGTCAGCTATTGACAGATCTAGTTGGGGAAATTTCTGGTACTATCAGCAACAACAATTCAATCTTCTATAGCACTTTTCACATCAGAGCACATTACAAATAGCACTATCATCCCTCTGTTGATAGCACAGGAGGTTGGGGTAGGGATAACTGGCAGGTTATAGGTAAAGGAAAGATCCAACTGGAAGAAATAAAATTCCAGAAAAAAACAAACACAAAATTCTGTCTTTCAGTGACATTTCCCCCCCCCCCAAAAAAGGTTACACGGAGAACTTTTCAAACCTTGCTGAAATTCCCCATCCTTTGATCTGGCTTTAGATATAGTTGCAAAAATATGGTGAGATGAGGGTAACTTTTACTGACACCGTTTTGGATTAGTCAGGTCTTTTCGTTCTCTTTTTTTTTTTTCTTTTTTTCTCTTTTCCTTCTTTTCTAAAGTACAGGTTCGGTCTCTGAGGAAACATTCCCTCTCTACCACACAAGTGGTAAATAAAATCTACAAATAAATTCTACTATTTCCCCAAATGTATAGGATACAAAAAAATGTATTCATTAGTGTGAGATATAAAAATGTAGGCTCACACTTCTGAAATCTACGGCTGTTCCTTTCACACTTGTGCCAAAGGCAAACAAACATAATTCTCCCTGGCAGCTGGACGACATTCCAAACAGCCACCACATTAATTCACTCACCTCCATCAGCCTCTGCCTGCAACCTGCACAGCTTGCTGCCAGGAAGCCTGGCAATAAATTCCAACTCTAAATACCAAACAAGGTAGAAAATACCGTACAATGCATTATTCCAAAGAACAAAATGGGCTCACTCGATAGGGATACCACGGAAGGGGCTTTTCTTCCACCTTTTGGAGTTTCCCTTATTGCATTTGTGGAAATTGGCTGTTGTCACAGAAAAAATGCAGGTTTGCACCGGCAGTTGAAGTCTGAACTTTTTACTCAAAATCTGAGTCATTTTGTCAGTGAAGTCTATAGCTGGATGTCTGATTAAAACTAAGATTGTGTATGTTGATGATTTGCAAACCAGCGATAACACCTGATGTGATTATAAAGGATCAAGCCTGGAATTTCTGTGTATTCAACTGCTTCCAGAGAAGGGTGTTGTGGACACCATGCTGCAGCTCTGCAACATCTGTTAGTGCAGGGCTTCTTATTTTCCCTCCAACAAAATGTGTATGAAAATGGAGGCAAGTACCAAATAATAACATTATCTATGGTTATAGATTATGTTTATTATTTACTTTACATATATATATATATATATATATTTGGCTTTATAGATATTTTTATATGTATGTATGCACACAAAATCATTCCACTTTTCTCTCAGTCTTCAAGTTGTTTTTCTTTTAATTTCAAGAGGAAAACCAAGAAATAAAAGTAATGCTGTTCTTGGAGGAAACGGAGTGCACCTCTCTTGCCTAACAGCAACTGCAAACAAAATGGCCACTGTCTCAGGAGACAGATAATTCTCATCAAGTTAAAGGTACAGTATGCAGTGAAGGCATCACAAATCCAAAGGTTTTCAAGTATGGGCTATTTTGTAGCTTTTTTCTATTCACCTTTTTCAGGAAAGTTATGTATTCTGAAATAAAATGAACATGGTATGTTAATTTTGTTTTCCCTGCAATGATTTTCAGGAGCTCAGCCTGGAAGAACACCCAGCAATCTAAAAGTTTTCCAGCTTCTCAGGTTCTTATGAGTATGAAGATCTGCACTGGAAAACTCAAGGGAACAGCTGTCGAAAAAGGTTATGACTGGTTTGGCTTAAAGTTGCACTCAGCACATGAGAAAGTCAGCCATTCTGTACGTTCAGGCCTCAGCCAAAAGTAAATGGAACAAGTGGGATGGTAAAGGAATAAAATCATTCTCAGAAGTGTAACAGGCAATTCAAATCTCAGAAAAGTTTTACTTTGTGTTTTGAGCAAAGTTGCTGACAATAATTTCATGCAAACTGCTTCCACCCATGTTAGTTTTACTAACCTTGTGCTAGTTCACTGCCTTTTGGGATGGCAAAAAAAGCAGTCTCTGTTTGATTAGTCTTCTATCTTGACTTTATCTTTTTAGAGTTTTGCAAAGCTGATAAAAATACAGAAGTTCACACAGAACAATTTATTTGGATTTCAGCCAAACCTTTGATAAAATTGTGTGTCATGAGCTTCTGTATCAGCAAAAGTGGCTAATTTTTGAACAATAGGATAAGTGGTCCTTTAAAACATATTTTACACCATGGAGAAGTTTTGTAGTAAGGAAAACCTTATACCCTGTAGATCTATAAACTTTTCATGTTTTCTTTGAGTGAACACCTACTCCACATTACACCCATGACTTATTTTCAGTGCTTCTTTTTGTGGAGGTAGAGGGGTCATTCATATGATCTCCACTTTTCTTGTTCTTTTTGAAGTTGCACTAGGATCTCCACCTGTAGGCTGTTTATTATGTTGAGTGGCTGTAGTTTCTGTAGAATTAGAGCTACAAAGAGCTTTCTAACAGAAATTGAATTCGACTGCTGTTTATTCCTCCTTCCAAATTTTAATTGCACTACATTTCCTGCCACTGGATCCTTGCCTGGGACAGGTTTTTGTACTGTAGGTACAAACTGTGCAAATGTCTCCCTTTTTCTTTTTTGACACAGTAGTTGAAAACTTTCCCTGCCTAAGTGTGATTTACTCCACTCTCCGCTAGGACTGACGCTTTCCAGTTATGTGCTTTTCTTCTTTATGATTTTCTTAATCTCAGAATAATTTAAACTGTTTTGTGGACTTCCTAAAATATCAGCATTGGGTAAGCAGCTATAGGGTCAACAGGTCTTGCTATAATGGCTAACTAGGCAAGGACTAAGTGCTGCAGTCCTTTCACATTTAAAACTCCTGTTGACCTCGATGAACCATAAGGAGATAGTCGGTTTAAACTGTCTTCACCTCAGAAAGGGTATTCACCGGGCAAAGAGGACTGGAGACAAAATTGCTTCACTTTAGGAACAGCTAGGAGAAGTATACCTTAATTTGCACTTGCAAGTCTTCCAGTGCTTCAGGTATTTTTCGTACCAGCTGCTGAGCTTTGAGTGGCTTTACTTTCAGGGTATTTTAAAGTTAATTTCTTTTTTCAGAAATGACACTATTTCTGCTGTATTTTTGCTCTGCCTTCCTAGTGGAGATTTACAGTCTGAACTCCAGAATAAGAGCTGCTTTTGGTCTGGGGGGGATGGGGTTGCTCAGTTTTGAAAAGTCTCAAGATTTTATCTTGAGTTTCAATATTTGCTTCTTCCTTTATAACTGCCATTCTTGGATGTGAATGAACTCATGACCGTTTTAAGCTTCTTTTTCTTTAAGTGTGTTTCTACCCCTCACATTTGTAACATCTGAAAATACAAACACAAATTTGATAAAAGGTTAGAAGTTTAAAAACTCCACCTTATTTTTTCTGGAACTGAAGATATTTAAGCCCGTCTCATTATTTTTGACCCCTGTAGGATGCCAGTTTTAAGGTTAGCAAAACTATATGTTTCAACATGAATTTGAAATCAAGGGACATAACAAAGACTTAAAGAACAGCTGACCAAATGAAAAAAAAAAGAAAGAAAAGAAAAAACAAACAGACTTTTTAAATGTGTTTGTAAATCAGTTGTTCTTTAATGGGGACAAAATTAAGATCCTTATTTTTCATTTTCAATGACTTCCATATCATATTTGCTGGGTTTACAGGTAAAAAAATCTGTTTTTTCCAGCTGCCAACCTGCAGCTTCCACCTGAGATTTGAAAGTAAAAAATATTTGTTCTGCCTCATAGGTCATTGCTGGCAAAAAAGATTCTGCAATAGGAAATTAGCTGACAATTTTGCTGATGATGTGCAAAACAGAATAGAAGCCAGCTCACCCTCCCAGAGCTCCATGGCTCTGCAGTGCTAACAATAGTAAAAACAGGCTTTTGGTCAGAAAAGTAAGGAGCTCTAATTCCAGGGTACGCAGGGAACAGCTCTGTTGAGTAAGAGAGTGTGCCTTAACGTAGCAACTTTGCTGCCAGTAACTCTGCTTTAAGCCGGCAGCACTCAGCACTGCGTTCCAGCGGCAGGCAGCTGGCTCTGTCTGCCCGCAGAGGTGTACTGCCAGCCCCTGCATCACCAGGCTGGGCTCTTCTCTGCTGGAGGGAAAGGAAAAAAGAGAGCTACCAGGTTTTGGGTGGTAAGGTCCTTCAAATGGAAACGCCAGCAGAGACAAGATGTGCTCTGCTCAGTTGGAGTTAGGCACTGGTGCAAACAGGACTCGGCTCTCCTGGGCGGCTGCATGACGGCTGGGATTATCTCCGTCA
Organism: Pandion haliaetus; assembly: GCA_013401275.1. NCBI lineage: Eukaryota > Metazoa > Chordata > Aves > Accipitriformes > Pandionidae > Pandion > Pandion haliaetus. The sequence continues at coordinate 47,512 of VYZV01025889.1, read as the reverse complement.
CAAACGAGAGCTGGTATTTTTCTTTCTTCCTGTCCCTAATAAAGAAACTACAGTCACTTTAAGAAAGATGCGTTCCTTGGCCCGGGATTATTTTTCTTAAGTGGTCTTCATGCAAAATTTCATCTGTATCAAAGAATCTTCAGAGATTTTAAAGTGTTTGTGACTCTGTCTGTTATTCCTTCCCACAGGAGAGGGAGAACATGAACAGGGACTACGAGTCTAAGTTTGTTCACAGTCTGTTCCTTGGGAAGAGCAACTACATGCATGAGCAGCTTGCAACCCCTTACAAGGTTAAAAATCTTGCCTGTGGCAAGGATTAGTTTAGTGAAAATGCATAAATAACATGGGTTTGTCTGCAATGATACATTCAGGTGTCTGACTCAGTATTATTACCAAGAATAATTAACTCAGCAACGGGGAAAACACACATGTACACAAATGAGGTGCTGATATTCATGAGATAAATTTCATTTATCATGAACTGTCTCACCTGCCTTCTTCTCTGAATGCCATCTAGGCCTCTGAGACTAACATGAAGCAGCCTAAAATACATTAAGAACCAAATAATCAAAAATACAAATTGCCAGATAAGATTTCCTTTCCTCTTCAGAGGTGGAACAAGCATAGGTCTTGGATATTTAGTGTTGCATCTGGGATAGATTCAATGGGGGGAACAGTGCAGGAAAGGGAGGGCTCTAGAGATAGAAGAATGCAAAATTATGGCATTAGGAAACATGGAGCAGCTATTTTGGGGTCATTTTAGAGGATTCTTAAACCATAAAATGTTCTCTACTAGGTTGTCTAATTCGACACATGCAAAATCAGTAGCCTGATTTTAGAAGAGTGTGAAAATATATTCAGAATAAAATATTATTTAAGATTCAGATGCAGGGTTCTTCAGGACTATCTTGTTATGCCCAGCATCTTGGAACTAGTTTCATTGACAAACCCAGTAAAAAAATCACAGATGTCTGTCACTGAAGGAAATTAACTTTATCTAGTTTGTTTCTTCCCACAAAAGTAGACAACCGTATCATTCCTTTTGGACATTTGCCAAATCCTTTTGGATAATCGGATAGAGATGCCTTGGAGTTGTGCACAGTTGTATTTCTGCTGTGAACCTACAGTAGCTCTGTTTTATTTTTTTTTTTTGGCTGTGAACCTTGCTTGAGGAATGCCTGGTCTGTGGATTTTATCTACTCCTTCCTGGTAGGATTCTGAATAGAGTTTTATTCTGTGCTGGGTAGCAATGTAATGAAGCCATATGAAGTGACATTACTGGCCGCAGGAGGATTGCTGGAGAGATTAGGACACGTATTGTCCTCAAATACCTGCTGAGCAAAGCAGGCTGAAGCAGGAGGAGGCATTCTCATTGCACCAGGCAAGAAGAGATAGTGGTGCGGTGCAGCGCTTCTTATCAAACAGGATGAAAAAGAGGAACCCCTCTCTGCTTTCAGCAGAGGAAAGGAAAACCTTTGCTGCACGCTGAAAATATTTATGAAAGGGAATAAAAAGACTAGTGGATGTGTATCTCCTGTTACGGAGCTGCAGCCTTGAGTCAGGCAACACTCTAGATGTCAGATGACAACGCTGGGAATTTTGCTTTAGTAAGGCTACAGAATTTGGCCCATTAAAAATGACTAGATTATACTTCGATTTTCAATCAGCTTTTCCAAGCCAAATTCTTTTTCTTGTTTACATTCATGTAAATCCATAGAGGAAGTAAGATGAAGTCATTAGTCCCTAGGTTACAGTGTTGTAAAATTTTGTTTTTCTAAATTCCATGACTCAGCTTTTAGGGACTTGTTTTGTTACCATTTTAGCAAACATTCTGAATCCCAGGAAAGTTCATCACCTGGCAGACTTTTTTTCTAAAGGAGTTTAATACTGAAAAGGAATCAAAAACCTCTTAGGAGGTTTTACTTGGGACTGCAAATATTGTGGAGGCACAAGTTTTGCCAAGTGGTTAGCTGGAGGCCAAATTTTGCAAGTCCTAAAATCGCGTGAGTATTCCTTTCTACTTGAAAAAGACTCACAATTTGAAGGACTGCTCATGTGAATACGGATCTGCAGGATTTGGCCTTTTCTGGCAAGGCTGAAATCATGGCTTTGCTGTATGTAGTTAACCTGCATTTTGTTTAAAGGGATCCCATCAGGAAAGTGGAAACAGATTTTTCTTAACTAAGTGATTACAGTTGAATTTAAAAATGCTGCCCTTGTCAGAGGTTAAACTGTTCCCTGCCTTGCTCTTACAAGCATTTTAAACTATCTACATTAAATAGTGTAAATAGGAAGTACAAGGAATGAGGGTACAATCTAAGCACAAGAAAATGTAAAACAAAGGGGCAGTTTGGTTGTCCTTATTAAAATGCATTAAAAGTCCATCCAGCTGCTTGTGTTTAACCAATAAAAAGTATGGTTTCACACCAAAAGAACAATTTATTCTGTGAATTAAAACATTTAGAAGGCCTTATTAACAATGGTGAGCACTTACACACATGAGCAATGTCAATGGCCATATGCACATGCTTAAGTACTTACTAATGCAGATAATGCTGCAAAACTGGGATAAAAAGTATATAGAACATGGCATGGTTCTGGTTAGAAATTAATCCAAGAAAAGCTCAAAGATCTGAACCACTGCAGTAAAATAAATAGGGCTGTTCATAAATAGAAGTGGCATTCGAGAAACTAAGCCCAGTTCCTGATTTCCATAGCATCCCTTTCTGTCTTGTTGGACAGGCTTAAAAATCTTGCAGCTTAGACCTATCTCTGTTGCTTACTTTCTCGAAGATCTTGGCTTGTTTTCTGTGTGGAGAGAGTTGGAACTTTTTCCCGTGAGGGTGTAGCTAGAAATGTTTATCTACACATCACTGAACCTATTGTGCCTCCTGTCCGCCCTCTCTTAATGTCAATATACTCTGCATAACATGTTCAGTAATGCAGTGGTGTAATTAGCTACAGAAATCTAACTGTGTGTTAATAAAAGGCCTAAGGAAAACAAAAATCTGTCTTCCAGCAGGAGTGCCTGTCTAAACATTTGTTTCCAACCTCCCAGGCTTTACATAAAAATATAGTGCATCTCTTCCCTAACAACACCTATAAATAAATGGACACTGACTTCAGAAATTTTTTATTTTTTAAAAAATTACTCACTTGCTTATTATTCTGCTTTTCTTCTACATATTTTATTGTTTCTACCTTTCTTTACCTTGCCCTACGGTTTCCTTTAGTTTCTTCCCACCATTCTAGATTTCCTGTACAAATTTTGTTGTATTTCCATTTCCTTACTAATTTTCTCCTTTTAAATTCTATTTTTTACTCTATTTTCAGTTTGCATGTCACTTCATTTCCTCTACCTAGCAAGTTCTTCTGATTCTATATTCTGCTTTTCTTTTGTTCCACTTTTTGTAGTGTCTCTCCTGACTGCCCTGGCTCTGTTTTATTCACCTCCATACCCTTCTTCTCCCTGGCTCCTTACTCCCCTTTTCTAGTTGGTGCTCCCCTTCACTGCACCCTTTATGTTTATATCCCACCTGTACTTGGAAATCCTGACTGAATGGTATGGAAATATCTCAGGCAAGCCCAGGAGGGAAGTTCCTTTTATCATGTTTCCCTGCAACAGGTGTGAAGAGAATCAACTGCACGAGGAATGGCAGAGAATTTCCCTTAATACGGCAAAACCTGTGAAACTTTTAAGAGACGGGAATCTTTTTCGGTAAGTAAATGGGACAGTTTGAACACTAGCCAGTAACAGCGATGCATAGGTACAGCTAGAAAAAGCCACTTTTTGAGGGGGCTTGTCAAGGCAATGAAGAAAAATTTTGTCCAAATTTAAAAAAGACAAAATGATGAGAGAGGTAGCAAGCAACTGGGACTCACTGTAGGCACTTTTCTGTCTCTGCAGTGCATTTTACACCATAAGAGCAATAACCCCCAAGCAGAAGATCCTTGCCCTAGAAAACTCCAGCTTACCAAAACCAATTTTAAAAATTGGCTCTATGTGCTTTGTATTTCTTCAATGTCTTCACGCTATCTCTTCCCTTTTAACTTTCTTATCTTATTCTCTTTTAAGATGTTTCCTCTTGCAATGTGCAACAGTTGGTTTCCCCTGCTTTTCTCTTCTGCCTTTTGTGTGCTGTCCCTCCCTGGGATCCCTCTCTGGATCACTCCTATCACTCTTTCTCCTTCCTGTGTTCTTCAGTCTGACTCTTTGTGTGCTCACTTTGTGTTAATCTTCTAACCCAGATGTTTCATCATACTTTCAACACCGTAGAGGTCTTCTATGCTAGCTTCTTCCCACACTACAAATTATATATTTATGCTCTGCTGGCATAGCCACAAAACCAGCCTCTCTCTCCTTTCACTTGCATGCGCTCTCATTCTCCCCTATGCACACACATTGCACCAGCACTTCAAAACTAAAACAAAGATGTAGGTACATGAAGATTCCCCCAATATGTGTTTGTACATGCAGGCTCCACAAATCTATTCAAACCCTGCTTATAGGCTCTATGCCAGACCCAATTTATGTGGGAATTGTAATACAACCTCCTACTGAAACACATGTTCAACCTCTCTTCAGCACATGTACCCCACTTTCTTCTAGATCATTTTTCACATGTGTACAGAACCTCTTTCTCATGTCTTTTCTCCTTTCCTGATTGATCCATGCTCAGATGACTTTTAAATAAAGAAGTTCAGGTTTTGAGTGATAAGGTATCAGGTAAAGTGAAAGCAGTTGGGTGAGCGTTGTGGCAGACAGGTTTGCTCCTGTAGTTTGGAAAAACTCTCCTGGTTTTTCTCAGGAGACAGGGGCTTAGGTTTTTATTCCTGAAAGGAACAAGGAACATCTTTTTGAAAAGTAGGATTTTGGTAGCAGCTTGCTGAGCAACTGGCCTGGACCAGTATCCTTACTTGACCTTGGGAGAAAGCTCATTTGACTTTGCAGAGGACAGTATTTATAGCATACTTTTGTCACACTTGGTTTTAGGCTTTTGTGCTTGCCCTCAGGCATGTCAGAGGAGAAACTAAAAACTAAGATAAGAGCAGTTTCATGACAGAAGTGAGGTTCCTCAAAGCAGTGCAAGGAAGGACAACCATAACTATTGATTCTTATGTGACTAATGACTGAGGTGTAAACGGTACAACCCTATCAAACCCTCTCAGGGCTAAGTGGCACAGAAAGGCTCACACACTCCACAAAGAGCATAAATTTATCAGGAGTTGGGGAAAACTATTTTACAACTTTTCTCCAGGTAACCTCCCCTCCTCTTTCCCACCCAGCTAAAGACAATACAGAGATGTGACTTCCAGCCTTTGTGCTGGAACAGCTTTTTGCAGTCTACCTAATGTACTGAAGCTCAGCAGAGCACTCTCAGCATTGCAGTTACATTTCCATGATCTACATCGCATGAGAAGGAAAGGCAAGCACTCACAGAGGTCATGGTTCAGTCTGGCTGGGCCCTTAGTCTACGTGACTGGTGAACCAGAGCCTCAGCATATGGCACACACCAGCTACTCAGTGAAGATACAAAGGAAGTGTTTCAAAGTGTACTTTGCCAACAGCCCTTCAGAATTGTGACTCTTGGCCTCTGTAATGTTCCCCTTGCCAACACCCTCTTGGCTCCCATGAGACTTTCCCTTGTTGATCACTGATGCGCTTAAAAGCAGAATCTTGACTAAAGTTTATTGGACCTGTCTGTTGCCCTGTGTTTTCTCTGTTCAGTGCCTCCACCACACAGCAAAACTGTGTGATCCAATCCACACGTGCTGTCTTCAGCCCTCAAGCTGTTCTCAGGCTCTCCACTCAACCTAATACCAATCTAGCTTACTCCTCAGCTTCATTGGGAAATATTTACAAGAAAAAAAGTAACTATTCAGCTCATCAGTCTGCATTTAGATATCCTGGGGTGTGTGTGTTTGGTGTACCCCAGGGTTTTGGTTTCTCAGGTCAAAACTGGGGATTTGGTTAAAACACAAGGCAGCTCTCTTCTGGACAGGGTGCCTAAATTTCTTTCTGATGGAAATGGAGGTACAATGGAGCTGAGGAGGAAAGTGATATGTAGTGAGAGCCCAACTTAATATGGGGTTCCTGTGCAGATATGTTGCTTGCTTAATTTCAGGAACTCCAAAATGTTTCCAGGGCCACCAGTTTAGAGGTAACCTTAGCTCATCATGCCAGCCAGGAAAGCTGTCAATGCCCGTCAGCAAGTAATGTTGAAAAACTTGCACCTTACTTATGCCCCAGGAACGTCAGAGTGTTTTCTGTCTTACAAATACAGTAGGAGTAGGAAGTAAGATAGACTTGGACAGCAAGTCTGAGAGCCAGTGCTTGTCTTACAGCCAACCTATGGCCAGTCTTTGGTAGCAATTGGACTAAACCATCAATTAAATGTTTGTTTCATTTCAGAATGAAATATCAGCCACATTCTAAGCATCTAGTTATTATTTGCATAAAATGATGTCACATCCTTTTTACAGTCACCTAATTTCTCTTATGGTAAGCAGTTTCCAGGCTAATTCACCTGTATGCCACTTATGCCACAGAACAGACTCTCTCATCCAGTAGGTTTTGTTGAGGGCTTGATACTGCTTTGGTTTAAAACCTGCATAGTAGCAGATTCCTCTTGCATTATGTGTGTGAAAAAACAGGTACAACTTAAGCTGAAGTCTGAACTCATGGAAAGCCCCACAAAAGCATTGTTTATTCTCATATGTTAAATAATGTCCACGAGCCTAGGACATGTCTACACCGCTGATGAAGAAACTTCTGCCTGAGCCGGTGTGGGTTGATAAGCAGTAGAAATGTGCCTGAACGAACGAGTTCTGCCTTACGCCATCCTGCTGCCAGACCCTGTCTAGCTCATTTGCACAGCAGTGATCTGTGCCATGCCAGCTTGCTGACGTGGCTCACTGCAAGCTGAGGGATCACTGCTGGGCTCAACGTGGAGAAAATGCTAACAAGTATCTGACTCTCAGGGAGTGGTGGTGGGCAGGAGAAGGAGATGCAGAAGAAGGAAGGAAGGCTGACTGCTGTCTAATATTTTCCATTACATTCGCATTTTATATTCTCATCACCTTATTTACATATATTTTTATTACTTAAGTTTATGCTTTTCCATACTATTTTCTCACCTTTCTCTTAATAGATTATGAGAAATATCTATTTATATTTCTTCCAAAACTCTTGAATACATGGGAAACCCTTGGTGCAGCTATTGGAGAAAGATGCTATAAGAAGAAAACAACTTCAGCATAATACTGCCATCACACCTATCAGGGAACATATCTCATACCTTTAAATGTAATGCCTTTAACCAATAGGCAAGTGTATAATATGATGCCATTGAAACAGAATTGAGGCATTGCACTGAAGATGGAAATATTCCATAGCTTTTGTGTCAAGATCACTCTTACCAAGAGGATAAAAATATGCACTGGGAAGAGTGTCTTGCAATACAGTTGCATGTGTATGTTTAAGGGAAGAAAGTCATAAACAACTTTAAACAAAAGCTTCTGACACTGCAAAACTAGACTACTTCTGTATATACAGAATTAACTTTTAGCCAGAGCAGTCCTGCAGCAGGAAAACAGAGAAAATAAGCAAGAACTACTCTGACAGAAAATCCAGCTACATACCATTTTTAACCAGGGATAAAAAAAAGTGAGCTTCTGCCCAATGTATGTGCGAAGTGTATAGTTTTCCTTTTTTTATTCTTATACAGCTGGTTTCAAGGCAGGGATTTGGAAAATATCTGAAAACAAACTTTGCAAGACAAAGATTTACAAGTGCTTGTGTCTAGATTTCTGATAGGGCAGCCAGACATCAGGGAAAAACTTTTCTTGCCTCCCAAGAATACTGGAGCTATCAAGATGAATTGGGCATAGAAGATAATGTATGTAAGGGCAGCTGGATGACTGAAAATAGAAACTCTTGAGAATAAAGCAGAGCCATTTTGGAAGAGAATTCTGTATCTGGAGAGCCAGAGGCATAGCAAACTGGCCAAACTATATCAAGGATATCCAGGAACCTGGTGAGCAGATGTGAGATGTGGGGAAATGTGGTCCAAACAGCAAAAGAGACTATGAAAAACTGCAGCATCCCTAGCAGGCCTTGGAGCATAGTAGGAATGGACCTTTTGAGAAAATGCACCACAAGAAGTAACAATTTCCACCTAGAAGTTTCTTACACAGTAAGATTGATTCATCCATCTCTTGCAAATGGAAATGCAAAGTTAAAGCACTGTCACAGCTGAGTGTAAACTTAGCCCATATTACTTTGTTTTCATGCTGCATGTTGTGAATTGAGACTGTTTCCCAATTGAGAGACAGTAACTTAATGCAGGAGTGTGTTAACTTGGGTGCTTGCAATCACCTGAACACAGTATGAGACTCTATCTCTGCAAAAAGCACAAGAAAATATATAGTCAGCCATTCCTGAATAAAGAAATATATGTAACAAGAGCCTGAACAGCATCTTGAGGCTGCACACAATGTTGTCTGCATATTTCTGCATCCATAGCCCCAGCACCACTGTCACTAGTGGTGGTGAGAGGATGAGAAAGAACGGTGCATACGAAAAGATGAGAACTCACTACCACCAAAAACCTGACTGCCAACTAAATGGGAGACCTTGTTGTAACTGGGGATCTCCCCAGGGCAAACTGTGATCTTGAAAAAACTCAGGGCATTGAAGAAACAAATTCTTGTTGATATAATACAGCAATGGGCAAGCATGTATTTTTCTGAGACACTGTTACAACACCGGGACATTGGCATTGCTGTGAAGGATAGTAAAATCCACCTCCACTGAGATGTGATCAGCACTACATTGAGAAACTGCAGCCACCTGAAGGACTGAGTGCGAGACAGCCTTTTGGCACTATCAGAAGATAAACACTCATTAAACTCCTACGGGGTATATCCAAGACCCTGTGCTACAGCATAGTGTGGAGCAACACTTCTCCAAGCCCTGAGGAAAATATCTTAGATCCCATACATAGTTAAGAAAAGAGAAGGAGAGAGATGAGTGTGTTAAAATATGTATGATGCTAATGACCTTCAAACTTCAAGGGTGTGTAACAGAATACTAAGCATATAAATTGGCCATGGTATTTGCACTTAATTTTGGTATCTCAAATAGATGCAGTAAATAGGATATTAGTATAAATATATTCCCTATGGTGACATTGTCACAGGGTAATTTACTGTATAAAACATGTCCATCCTTACCCTGTACTGTTCACTGATATCAATAATACATATGAACTGAAGGCCCATTTATGCTGCCTCAGTAAACACAATGACAGTATCAGCAGCGATACTTACATCAGCTTTAATCTAAATATTTCATCCAACAAGAGTGACTATGCACAGGAACAAGGTTTAGCACAAGCTTCACTAATCTCCCAGGGGTGAGTGGCTGGTTTATGTAGGTGCCTGTGCAAGTCACAAATTACTGATGACATTGTCTGAAGTGGTGTGAGGATGCTTACTCATTCTCCAACATGAAGCATAAAATGACTTTGAGGAGGCACTTGGTCATAGGAGACAGCATGCAAGGCTGAAGGAACACTGCCAGGCTATTGAATTGCCTTGACTCTCTCTCTACCCTTGCTTAAAAGCTGAATGATCCCAGACTTTCGCTGTCATGTAGCTTTGGAGAAATCCGCCTCCGGGCACCCCTTTGCCTCCCCACGTGCTGCTTTCTTACAACCTCCTGGGGCCAGTGATGCTCAGGGAGGGGATGCTTTCTCTCTCTCTTCCCTTCACCAGCTGATTTGCTTTGGACTGGAACACCTGAAGGTCAGCTCTTTAGCTCCACTAAGCACTAAAGCTGTTGCACACAGCCACGTGCATAGAGATATATGAGAGAGTCAGGCAGTGAGGGGAGTTCTTTCCTGCACCCATGCCCAGCTATGTTCAGCCCGGATATAATTTGGTCCCACATAAGGAAGGTACATCTCTTCTCGTATAATTTTTTTTTACTTCTAAATTACTCATAACATGTAAAAATTTGACCTAACTTCTGAATGTTGAAGGTCGGTAACCTGCTGAATGTAACCTCTCAATGGGCACTGCAGTCAAAAGGGATCCAAGGGATTCAGAAACATGTACGAAGAGTGAGGAAGATGATGTGACTGCTACACTTAGCATCAGCAGGACTCGTGATGGACTACAGTCCATTCCTGATGTTTACAATCCATAGAGGATGCTAATAGATTACACAGACTATGGAGAAAAGCCATGGCACTCATTAAAGACTCTGGAAACATGTTTTATAGCAATAGACTCAGAGTTTGATATGTTGTTTTAAGAAAGAAGAGGCTAAGAGATGAGATGATCATAGACCATAAGTATCAATGGCAGGGATATGATTTCGATAAATGAGAGTTAGTCTAGCAGACAAAGGCATAATAAGATTTAATTGCTGGAAGCTGAATCAAGGCAAATTCAAAATAAAAATAACGCACAAAAATGTAAGGGCAAGAATAGTTGTTCCTTGAAACAATTCACTAAGGGTTGCTGTGGGCTCTCCATCACTGGAAATATTTTAATTGAGATTGGCTGCTTCTCTAAACTTTGTGCTCCAGTTCAAACAGGAATTAATTCAGGGAAGTCCCATGGCTTGTATTAGAAAAGAGGCCAAGCCAGATGATCACAGTGGTCCCTTCTGACTTCATAATTTATGAGCTCTGATATAATCAGACCCTAGCACACTATAGCCATAGGCAAAAACACTTCCTATTCATCACAGATTATTCTGAGAAATGTTAACATCTTCTCATTAATTCATCAGGATAAATCAGGCATTACAGTTTATGGGTGTATTAAGCTGGTAAAACACAACTGTAGTTTCATGTGTCTTTACCTCATTCCCTTAAAAAAACCTCAAAACATTTATCCAGCTCATCCTAACTATTCAGCATAAAAAGCATTTAAATGTTGAGAACAATGAGTTCAGGCTCCAATACCGCTGAGTTGTCCTTCAGTAAGAACACACAACATGTATCCTAATAAATGAGCAACCCTAAAGTAAACCCTGCATCACTATCACCTGGATGTAACTACACCTAATGTCCCCTTGATCTTTGCACAGAACTCTCATTGCGTACACAGCAAGAGCAGTAAATGGCTCTAAGGAGGTAGATACTGTTTCACAAAAAGGTTTAAGACAAACACAGACAGCAGAGAAGTGCTGATTTAGTAACAGAATATTTTACAGCAAAAAAGGTCACAAATTGGCAGCATTAAAAGTTTTATTTTGGTTAGTTGACAAGTGCGAATAAATGCTGTACAGAACAGGTAGTCAAGTGCCAGCAATATTTTTCTTTTGAAAATGTTATCTTCACTTAGATCTTCTTCAGTAGAATATAATCAGTCAATCATAAAGCTGGCTGTTCCAGCCAAATACTTTTACCATTACACAATCCTGTGTGAATACTGGGTTCACGCAGTGGAGACATAATCCTGCAAACCCTGAAGAAGATAATGTTTTCTAATCCTAAACCAGCCCATTTCCCCTTTATAGATTAGGAAACGAATCTTTTCAGAAAGTGGCTTTTAAAACAAGCACTATTCCTATTCCAGATAGATTGGCTATTATTAACTAGATTTACAGAGTTGGATCTTCCATTACTAGGCAGAAAGACAGACAAACATCTCCAGCATGTTTTTCATGCACAGTCAAGGCAGTATCTTGTGATCAAATTCACAGAACACATCTTTTTACAATTTTTAGAAATCAGATAGCTAAGAACAAGCAATGGACTTAATGGTGACTTTAAGCAGAAAATAGAAAGAAAATTGTTGGAATACCACACAGACAACCATGTCACGTTAGCCAGTGATTCACACCAGCTAATTTTACCTAAACTGTCCAGATCAGACTGTTTGTTGCTTATTTGTTTAAAGTTCATGAGTTCTCTTTAAAAATTAAAATTTTATTTCTCATAATAAAAGAAATTTCAGAAGAGCTGTGGAGTCTCATCAATCACCTTTCCTTCAGAGCTAGATCATATTTTTTATGATGGTAAGTAGAAGTCACATAATGTTGCCACAAAACATTTACATGCTTATCATCAGCAATACAGGCGATTAAAAAAGCAAGTGGATTGACTTAATGAGCTGACAAGCAGCAACTTGTTGATGAAGTTTAAGTAGGCTACAGAATTACCAGCAAAGCTCAAAAGAGATAGTATATTCTTAGGCTTTGTTATTTTTTAATCATCCTGACTGCATCTCTACAGTCACATCCTCCAAATCTTATACTTCTGGCTGCCTATGACACATTCCCACTGCCCTCTCCTCTAGACATCCTCCTTCCATTCCTGACATTGTCTCTTCTGTGTTATGTCTTTTTCATTAGGTTGAATTACTTTTTCCTCTCACTGGACATTTACCTGATTTATACTACTGGAATTTAGCTTAAAAACCGCTGAAAGCAAGGTCAACATTTTATCCTGTTCTTCATAGCACACAAATGTCATGACTTGAGTTGTACCTTCTTGTTTTCAATCCCCAAACTGGTACTTAGACAAAAAATACGTACAGTAACTATATTACTGGTAGACGTAATGTAATAATCTGAGCACAAGTAGATTAGATTAATGGTTTTGATATGGGCATTGCCTTTTGGTAAAGTAGTTGTGTTTGTGGTACAGCTTTCGATTGCCAAAGATGCATGGATTGACTTGTATACACCAACAACTAACAATCATGCTGTTGTGCACTATAAGGAGGAAAAAAAAATCTATTGGCTGAGAAAAGAAATGAAAGACTATTTATTTCAATCCCAAGGAAGAAGTAGCAAAGCAACCTAAATGAAAGCAAACCCCCTGAAAAGAGTATTGCATCTCTGAGAAGATGAAAGGGGGGTGTCAGTGATATCTTATGATTTATAATAGCTCTGCAGTTGCAGGCTATGATGTGTGAATGTGATGTGTTTTCCTAATAAGAGGAATAAGTGCTCTGAGTTGATCCTTAAATAAATGTATAAAGTGCTGAAAAGCACGAGCACAGAGTATGGCTAGAGAAGTGTAAATACAGATATGAAATGACTGCTCTTGAGTGCAAGAGGCTGGGTGATAGAACAATGAGAATGAAAAAATATAGTGTTCCTTAAAGAGTTTACTGTCTAGTGAGAGGAAAATGAACATACTGTCTTCAATCCTACACTCCCTCTTTCTTTCTTCCTTTTATCATCTTGCCAAAATTGTTTGCTTTTGAAAAATAATGAAGATTTTTTTAAATAACAACCCTCCTTATACCTTAATACGTTGCTTCATTTCTTCAAAGTGCTCAGCAAACATTGCTAAGTCTTCCTAACAACATAGTTCTAAAATATTACTATGCAATAGAGAAACTAAACCCTGGAGATTAAATGACTCAGCTGAGGTCCTGTATTTAAAGCTTCTAAGTGACACTGTTGTACAAATAAGGATTATATTAATAAACAATGCCGTTAAATAGCTGATAGTGGAATCAAAGGTGGAACACAGGATTCCTAGCTGCTTCTTTTAACGTTGTGGACCATAGCCTGCCTGTAGAAATCCATTTAATAACATTCTTCTTCAGCATATTCTTACTTTGCTGTATGAGCCTCTTACCAATGAGTAATCGATTCCTGAGCTATCAGTTTAATAAGTTACACATTATGCCTCACTTGCACATTTTATCAAATGGGATCTATGATCCATTCTAAACACTTTATGCACTTGGATTATGTTGGGAATCCAGTGTGACCTGGAGAGATCCAAATACTGCTGGATGCTCCATGACTCCAGCAAATGAATGTGATGGTCTCCACAGCTTTCTGACTAGGAAAATGTCCCTGTGTCAGAAAAACTGGTTCCACAACTGACAAAACAAGCTGAAAGAATGAAGACTGCTAGCTCACTCAGATTATGTCTCTTACTAATATCAAGGTTCCTTTCATGATCAACGTGAAGCAAACTTAAGGGACAATGGGAGTCCATTTTGCTGTAACCGCCCATGCTTTACTTTTTCTTTAAGGAAAGCTTTTAACCTATGAGCAACTTGCAGAAAAAGCAAATTTACAACACCCTCACTCTCACTTACCCAAATACCTAAGGTTCAGGTTTGCCCCAGGATGTCAATAATAGGCAAAAATATACAGATTGTAGTAGTACACCAGGATAGGAAAAATACTATAGAACACCAATAGAATACAGTAGAATGCATAGAGCTATGTATTCCATAGTACAGCATAGTAATGTGTTCTGAAAATATGTTCTTCAGCTGGGTCATCCTCATACAGATAATCTCTTCTACAATTGCTTTTTGAACACCTCAGAAAGCTTTTTCCAAAAAAAATCAATTATTTGTAAAAATGTCTGGTAAGAATACTTTTATATGTGACTGCTCTGCACCTTTGATGACTTTCCCAAAAATTTAGGCACTGCTGGGCATATAGTTAATAGGAAGCTATGTCTTTCTGCTAACTCACTGAAATACCAAATCCGGCATTCTGGATTTGGAACACTCCCTTGAGGACTTTGTGACCATAAACCAATAAACGGATTACATTCATTCACATGTTTTTTTTCCCATCTGTGACAGATAATGTGGCATGCCACAACTAAGGTAAAATGGGATGGTCAAAATGCAGTTTCTTTCAAGCCATACAATTCATCAAGTAGCATCAAGATAGATGCCAAGACTTTCAAAATCTTGAATCAAATGCAGAGGCTGAACCCCAGAGGTTTAAATAAGGACACTGACATTTTTGAATATCTGGATGGGGACATCACTGTCACAGAGCAGGAATACTCACAGCCCAGCTGCAAATGGGTAAAAATTGCACTGAAAGCAATCAGCCTGGGAGTATGAGGCAAGAACTCCCACAGTTTTCTTTCCTCCTCCCCCAGCCAGCAATAAAAATCCCACAGCACAAAAAAAGTTCCTTTTAGTTTGGATTTTAGATATTAAAAAATAGGTATGTCACTTTTATACAGTGCCTGATGTATTAAGTCTCAAATAACACAAGAATTCTTACATAACCCAGTAATCAGTGGAATCAGTTGTTTATAATATGCCAACAGTAAATGCAGGAGGAATTTATAATCATATTTTCATGGGGAGTAAGCCAAAACCCCTTCTGCAATTCAAACAAACTGCTTCACTTTTTCATTTTGGACAGGTTTAAAACGCAAAGAGATATGACAACATGTCAGATAAATTTCTCTTGTGGCATTTTCCCTATAGGGGTGACGCAAAGAAAAGTCAGAAGATTAGCTTGTTATGTCCAGTGTGTATTTTACGGTTACTATACAGGTGGATAGTTACAATACTCTGATGACAAAATCTCTACAGAAAAAAAATTATCAAAAGTTACTTCACTAACTACATTTTTCTATTCTTCCTGTCAATTGTCCACTTTTTTTCCCTCTTAAAATGTTCTTTTCTTTCTCAGCATATCTCTCCAGTAGACTTTGGTTTTTTCTTTCTTT
Organism: Pandion haliaetus; assembly: GCA_013401275.1. NCBI lineage: Eukaryota > Metazoa > Chordata > Aves > Accipitriformes > Pandionidae > Pandion > Pandion haliaetus. The sequence goes on along the minus strand of VYZV01025889.1, from coordinate 32,039 downwards.
CCTGCCTCTTTTGGACTCCCTCAACAATGGAAATTAAGTGGGGTTGACTGAGTTGGTTCAAACACAATAGAAATCCAGTTCCAGTGCCTGGAACTTAAAGACAGATTTCCCCTGACTGATGTCTGCTAGTCCTTGCTTCTTTTGAGACAGTATTTTAAAATTATTCCTCAGATATTTCTTCTTCAAATGAAATGGTCCCATTCTCAGTAGGAAAAGAGACAATACCTTCCTCATTTCCTCGCTGTTGGCCATCAGCAGCTTTTTCTCGTAGGCTTCCCTCTTTCCCTCCTCCCCCCACCCCCATCTCTAGCCTGAAGCTTCTCTTAGAAGAGATTTCAGCTAGCAATGTGCTTGAGCACCCCAAAAGCCAATCCATACCCCTCTAAAAGTCCCAGCACCGGCAGGACACTGTTCCTGCATTGGCTTGTCTACACTAGGATTTATAACATGGTAGCATTGCAAAAACAGATCTCTCCTCTTACTTTCAGCCAGGGTCATTTTTAGACACAAGCTGCTCTGGGGCTCACAGGGAGAGGAAGGCAGCCCTCCCTGGAGCCAAACCAGGCACTTTGCCAGGGTAGTAGGACAGGAGCAGAGGGGATGTCCCTCAGGCACACGCGTGCTGACTGAAGCAATGAGGTGGGGGACGATGGCGGGAAAGGCTTTTTGTCAAGGTGCAGCAGTCTAGCTAAGGAAATGTGAAGGATTGAGTGGTGACCCACCTACTTGCAGCCTGGTGGGCCTTTTTGGGGGTCCTCTGCTCAGTGTAATCCCCTGATACCTTCCTGATCTACTTGTGAGCCCTCAGCCCTCACACTCCTGCCCTTTTTTGCCTTTGCTCCTCACAGTTGTTGGCATTTTGTTAGTCCCTTCTCCTCCAGGGAGGTCTTGACACTTTGGTTAGCCCATTAATGCCCCAACCAGCCCCGAGCCGAGACTAACAAAAGCTTCCCTGCTCTCCCATTCATTTCTGCTCAGAAGGAAGGGAAAAAGGGTTGACACCCTGGGGAGGGAGAGGGTGGAAACAGCGATCAGAGCAAGGCACAGCTATAATTTCAGTCTGTGAATGTGGGTTGTAATGGAGAAAATTAAGATGCTGTTTTTCCCAAGCCCTGCAGGCAGGCCAGTCTGGGGACACACTGGAGAATGTTCTCTTCACGTGGAAACATTTCACAGATTCCTACCAACACTGATTCCTCTCCCAGAGTTGAAACCCTACTTTGGCTCAACACCTATGTTTATGCCATAGCTTTAAAGGCCAAGATCTCAGCTCAAAGTGGTGCAAAACTGCCAGTTTTTTCCTTGGTTTAGGGCAAAGCAAGCCTTTCTGCACTTGGGCAAAGGCGCTTGTCTTTGGTGATGAGGCTAGGAGATTTGTGCTTGAAACATTCTTGGTAATACAACTTCAAGATGCTTGGCACAGCTGAACTCCCGTGAAAGAATCTGATGCAAGAAAACAGACGAAAGCTGCAACGTGGTTGAAGGGAATTGCAGAGATTGGATTGAGGACAGGATTTGGCCTCTACCACTGAACATTCATGAGGCCAAACATGATATGGAAACTGTTTCAGTAAAGTGTACTCCACAGAATCAACATGCCAGGGAGCCTGAACAGCTTCATTTATCACTGTTCCACTGCTGGTGCTTGTCTTTACACAGAGTTGTAACTTTTTCCATTAAATCTCATGTCTGACTCTCAGTCCCTATTGATTTCTAAGGATACAGAAAGATGTTTATAACCAAATCTGTGCACCATTCCTTTTTTAAAAGAGAGGTACATACTTGAAATCCTTCTGACCAAGAACATAAGAGTTTTGATGTTGTTCTGAAGCCATTGAGAGTAAATGGAAAATTAATTGCTACAGATAGGTGTGGTGAACAGGAATACTAAACATTAAAAATACTGTCTTTAGTATAGAAGAGTGCCTGTGGCAGTACCCTAGCTTTACAAATATGGAGAGAACTATGGAAAATTTGAGACTCTATGATATCACAGAACAAAATTAGTCAAGGATGTAGCTGTTTTTTCACTCTCCATCTCCATCTGATTCATTTATCTTAGTGTTCCCCCAGTGTTTCTTTGAAGTAGCTTAAATGCCACTAGCTAGAAGAGCATTCCACTGTATTTTCCCCACAAATTTGTTGAAGGTTGTTAAAAAAAAGATTTCACACATATACACTTACTTTCACATGGAAATCTTTAACTCATGAAATGAAGAGAATTCTTTGGTCTCATATCCAGTAGTTATCCTAGTTACACACTTATAAAGAGATGACGCTGATTTGCGCCACTAAACAAAGAGCAAATTAGTATTGCAAGCAGTCATTTTCCATCCAGCTAAGCTTTCTTTGGAATGTAGCTGTCAATTTTTCCTTTTTCAGACCCTGAAGGAAGTATCCACATTTATTCAAAATAAAGAATCCAAACTCTTGGACTCCTCAGAGCAAAATAAGCCAGAGGTGGAGTTGCAACTGTAATTATGATCTCTTTAGTGCCTGAGGACAATGTCTTTAGTTAACTAGATGCATTCCACTGCTACTAATGCAGTCTGTTCATGTTTAAAAATGTTTATTTTGTCCTATCTAGTTATAGCTTTCAATGCTATTGACAAATACAAGCAACGTGTGCCTCCAATGAACGTACAAAAAGAATCACTGAAAACATCCCTTTCTTATCAGCCCAACGTCAAGTTCAAAGAATCCATTTCATAAACTATTAGCTATTCTCTTATTTGATGTAAATGTGATAAACACAATGCTTATCACACCCTACTAATAGTCTTTAAATTGTTTTAGAATAGTGTATACGTACCTAAAATGGAATTCATCTGATCAATTTTCCATATGAAAATAGACAAATTATAGAGATCAGGGAATTGTAGAAATCAGAGAAAAAGTGAATCTTTGTGCACTTCAGGTTATAAGCAGTTTGTCCTGGGAAGAAAATACGGAAAAACTGCAAAGCTACAATTCCCTGAGAATATTTTGCTTCCATCAGCTCTCTGGTTTTGTGCACTGGGTTCTGATGAGAGACTGCTTTAGCTTCACTTGTAATTAAAACTATTCTAACGTTCTTTGCTACAAGTAAATCTTACTCAAGAAGGAAAAGAGCTTTAAGACTGTGAGCTGAGTAATACAGTGCAGTGTAACTGTTCCTCCCCATAGTCTCCACGTTTTTAGTTTGAAATGCTTGGGGAATTTTTTTCATGGGAGGAAAAATCTCTTTCTGACATTATACACTGGACCTTCCTATCAAAATGTGATTAGCAGAGCTAAAGAGTGACTGGCTCAATACTGTAAAAATTAGCACTTGTTTGAAATGTGAGAACGTTGTCTTGTTGCAGGCATTCAGAAATGATACTTAACTGTCACGATTTTTTGCTGTCATTTATTTATTTTCCTTTGACAAAAGTTCACGCCACAGATCTGAGATAAGCTGTGCTGTTTTAAAGCTAGTGTAAAAGCTTGCCTACAATAAAGGAGATGAGAATTGCAAATTATTTAGATAGCTATGAAACAATTTTGTAATTCTTTTATACTACAAGTTACTCAGCTGTTCCAAAGTGTCGAAAGCTGTGTGTGTGTGTGTGCGTGTGTGTTGCACGGGTGTGCATGTGCAGGTGTTGGTTGTATCTATATGGAATTTCCATGGCAGTGGATATTTTATATACAGTCATATACCTCAGAAAAGCTAATGCAGGTGTCTCTCCTTCAAGCTAAATGAAAAGAGCAATTTAGTCCCTTCAGGAGTAGGAGGCTGGAGGCAACAGAAGATGCCACCTGAATCATGCCAGAGCCTGATCAGTAGAGTAGGCTGAGCTCAACCAGAATCCACTGTGGCATGTGGAGGTTAGGAAGCCATCTGGTTAGATGCAGGGCGGGGGGGAGTGCGTGTGCGTGTCTCACTGTCCATAAGAAACAGCAGCCAGAGAAGCAGTCCTGCAAGGGGCCCAAACCGGAGCAGCATGGCTCTACAGGGAACACGCTGCGCTACAGAAGCAAGCTTGGAAACTTTGAGTAAGAAAAGTGCCTGTTGTTTGTTTCTACTGCATTCAGAGAAACAAGATTCTGAGTACATGCTTTGTAAATAAACCAAAGACATTCCTGACTCCTATCATCAATTTCTCCTCCTAATGGAAAAAATCCAGCAAGTTTCCACTCTGTGAATAGGGGCAATAATATAAGCACAAACTCAGGGTCAAGTCAAGTGCTATCCTCACTTATACTGGTACAGTCCCGCTCGAATCAGTGCAGGAAAACGGGTCCCTCGACAGAAGAGTCAGAGAGATACTTTCTCTTCTGTTTGAACTTTCAGACCCAGAAAACTAAATGTAGAGGGATCAACTGTGCTCATGCCTTTGGCTAGAAAGAAAGTTGCACTTCCAACAAAGTGAGCAGAATTTGATTTCTCTGAAAAGTTTTGATTTATGGACCAGCATTTTTCTAGTCCTGAATGTACAGAGTTAGCTTGCTCAAATCCCTCCTTCTTCAACCTTCCCAAATGCAAAACAGTTCTCGTATCGCAGTACCAGGCTGCTTCATGAGGAGATGTGAGACCTGATTTTTTCAGACTCAAATGTTATGACATCCTTTGGATAACAGGTAGTGGGCACTCAGTTTCTGTATGGCCAAAAGTATTTTTCCATAAGTGCAGGTCTTTGGAAAATACAATTATATATTTTATATTAAAAATATATTATATATTTTATATTATAAATCATATAACTGGGGGGAGAGAAAAAACAGTTTTTCTATGTGGCAAGCTTGAATCATGTGCAGTTCATAAAAAGGAAGATTTAGAAAAAGCCCTCAGAATAACTGTAACTGCAAGCCACACACATCCTTTAAGATTGGAGTTCATTACCATTTGATAACGTGGCCTCCATATCAATGCCATATTACAGTTAAAGACTAGCAGAAGCCTTGAAATTTTCTACCTTCTATTTAAAAGTCACCTTTGAAAAATAACCTTTATTCCCATAAAAATATTGGTTTTGAAGGCTTCTAACTTTTCCTCGTGGGATACTGTAATAAAAAAGTGCACATGGGGTTGAGTGCAGCCACTGACATAAAAGGCGTTAACTGTGCAATATGCAGGCAGGCTTGTACCAAGTGCATTCATGCGAACAGCCTCGTGCACGCTGATCACATCCTGGAGGAATACAGAGAGGAGAGCATAGAGGAGAGATTCAGGGCTGAACTGAATAGTTTTTCCACAAAGACTTTTCACTAATGTAACCCTCTCTTGTACAGAAGTCCTAGTGCAAGAGTAGGGCTCCTGACCACTGCAATAACACAGGTTAAATAGTTAATCTAGCGATAACTAGACTGTGAGTTGAAAGACAGTCTTGTCAGTCTTAACACATTTTTTTTGAAGGACCCACCTCTCAACCAGATTTCTTGCTCGAGGTGTCTTGCAGGAGTAGGGCAGCAGCCAAGAAAACACTGTAGCCCAAATGGTGTTAAAGAATGGCTGGGAGGGAATCTGTTGGGACACTGCCTCTCCAAGCCTGCGGAAACTGGAAAGACACAACAGATGTCACCATGTGCTGGAGTGGAAAAGAAGTAACAGCTCTAAGAAGGACAAAGTCTTAGAAGATATTTGATCTGTAGTTCTAAATGAGGGGGGAACAATAACCCCAAATTAAAAAAATTGAGGTTCTAAAGGAAGTTGACTTAAAAGTCCAGAGAAACAACTAGACTAAAGGAGTGACTGTCCTTCTGGTCTCATGACTCCCACACTCCTAGCTGTGTGGAGGCCCAGATTTAAGAAACGGGAAGGGATGGGCTTTTTTTTCTTATAAAGTGGGCAATGAAAGTGAAAGGCAGGAGGACAAGGCAGGAGATGCACAGTAGGTCTATGAATTGTTAGCACAATAATGACTTCTACATTTCTGTTTCTGGAGTAGGTGGTCCAGAGATGAAGTGTAGAGAAACTGGGGAAGGAAATTAAAGTCAAAACCTGAAAGAGCCCTTTGAAAATCAATAGAGCAGTGTAAGAAGGTCTTTCCAGGGGACTTGTTAAAATAGTGATTACAGAGCTGGGAGAGTCACAAGAAGGCAGAGAGAAGACAAGAAATGAGAGGACAGGCTTGCAGGAAGATGCTCTAATTGCTGAAGAGATGAGAGAGAAAGCATGAAGTTGGGAAGAGCAGTCCAAAAAGAGTAGGACTCAAGCTTAGGAGATGGGGGTGGGAGAGGTCTGAAAATACTTCCCAGATACAGACCCCACTTACTCACGGGGAGTTCATGCAACTGATGAAGTACAAGTCCAGTTACATCCCCACCTCAACACCTCCCAGCTAGCCAAGGATATCTCCCCTCAGCTGGGCTGATAACCACTTCCCAGCAATGGAAGCTCCCCTGCCTGCCAGGTGCCCCAGTCTCTCTTCCTCCCACCCCAGCTCCTCCTGGTCCCACTTGCTCCCATGTGCCAGTTCTGGTGCTTACCCAGCCCTGCATTAAGCCAGAGTAAAACTAACCCAACAAAGCAAATAGTTTTCCACCAACTTGGCGTACTATTAAACAACACTTTAAATAGCAAAGAAAATACATGGGGTGACATATGGAGACACTTTCCCAAACAAGTATTAAAGGGAGTTCAACACAGTGCTTAATTTCAAGACGTATGAGTATCTTTGATGTCTGTAGTCCATCTCTGCTACTGCTTGCAGACTCGGAATACCTAATGGAGAGCAGGATGGATATACAGAGGACATGTTTTCTCTGAGCAACAAACTAAAAAGGCTACAATATTTAAAAAACAGGAGATCCATGCAGAAGCATGTAGTTTCTGCATACACTAAAAGCTACACAGGTTGAAATGACAAGTTCTCATCACACTGTGAAGCAGATCATAAATGTGGAGACAGAAGGTGGGAAGATAGCCCGCTGCCAAGGCAGGTGGGCAAGGACTATGCTGATGAAGAACCATGTGATATTAATGCTGTAACACAAAAGACAGCAGCACAAGGCAACATCCGATTGACATAGGACTACCTGGCAGTCCCTGCAACATATAGCTGCTGTGGGATCTATGTTAGGCTTTGTACATCATTCTGATGTACAAAAAAAAAAAACCCCACGCTTCTAAAATCTTAGAAAATGCTTCATCTAGACAGCAAAAAAATGGTGTTTGGTCATACATACATAAATTCAGATTGGAGGTGTAGAGCTATATCTTACAAATATGAAATTATTATTAGATTTTATGGGGGTATAATAGAAAGTTAACAGTGCAAACTGTTGATAGTATTAACATGTAATGTAGTTATTCCCCAAAAAAGGATGAAAGGAATATAATGACAGAAGTGTGTGTGTGGCGGCAGCTACACACTGCAATAATACATTTGCATACAAAGAATGGCCAAGACTTACAGGGACTCCATTTGCAGAGAACATTATATGTGGAGGAAGGAATAAAAGCCGAGCATTTCACTCTCTTGGCTCTGTTTCCGTGTTTGCTCACAGAGCAATCACTGACTTTAGCCCAGTCTGGCTTACTGCTCGCCTCGGTGCTTATTGTCAGCACTTGCATTTTCAAGCTTTTGCGATACCGTCTGTTCATCACGAGCACAGTAGGATACACACTTGAGCTTGAAAGGCCATGGTACCTGTGTATCTAGCAGAAGGAGCTATTTATTTGGACAATTAGATGACACTTCTCACTCAGCTTTCTGCCAAGCGCTTGGGAAGGGCAGGCCGCCAGGGTACACACGCCAAGGGCAGCTCTGTCATACCTGTGCCAGGGATGGGAGGGCATGGTCGTAATGCGGTGCCACTGACCCAGTTTGTTCAGGTTCAAAGCATTTTTGTGGAGGAGGGAGACACGTGGAAGCTCTCGTCTCCCTGTGTTGCACGGCCTGTGCACCTGTGGCGTGCGGGAGCCCTGCCTCCTTCGGTGCAGATGACACAAGGTGTACAGGCCACAGAGAGAAATGTCCACAAAACCTGTGTGTTAGGAGAGACAGCAGCCAGGACGAAGCTGAGCGAGATCTGACTGCAGAGTCAGGGAGGAAAGCAGAGAGCAGAGCTCCTTTTCAGCAGAAAACTCTCTGGAAGGGCTGGCCAGGGATCTGGGCAAAGACGTTGCATGCTGCTGCCGGTCCCTCCTCGGGTTCAGGAAAGCAGGCTCTGTTTATTCTTTGTAAATAAACAGGATTGCACCAGGGAATTATCATTGATCTCGCATCCAAAGGAAACACCCAAAAAGGCCTTAAATGCTGGCTCACGTCTTGGACCAGACTATGACAATACAGCTGGTCCAGTTTCTAACGTCCTGAAACACTTGCAGGAATACTGGCACTAACTGGCAGAGCCAGACACCGTCCCACCCTGCCAGCATGGGGAAGGGGCTGCCCTTTCTACAGTAGCCTGGCTCGGCCCAAAGGCCCCACACATGGGGTAAAACTCCCAGGGAAGGGTGCATCAGGGGTCAGAGGCTCTGAGGCAGGGAGTTTGGGGTAGGCCTGGTTTAACTACTTGTCTTGTACAGCAATTGTATCATCTACCTGGGATAGCTTTAGTATCACTAATATTTGAACACAACTGGAGCTGTGCTGCCAGGTGAAAGGGGAGAACAGGTTTGCAGTATGGTAAATCTCTTTCGAAAAGCTTTACCTGGGAGAGGGAGAGAGAGGCTGGATCTCAGGTCTCATCCTGCAGGTACCTCATGCAAGCAATCCTTAACAGCTTCTCCGGTGGTTGGCTTTTGTCCTTTGATTCAGGCGAGCAGGATTTCGCCAATGATAACCTCGTCTTTCTGTGAAGCAAAGCAAGTTAATTAAGTTCACGTCTCTCCTGGCCTGGCTAGAGGTGTAAGTTACTAAATGCAAAGTGATACCCGATAGCAGCTGAGGGCAGGAAAGGCAAAAGTCCTACCTCAGATCCAAACCTCAGACAGAAAGTGCATGGGCAAAATACAATCACTCATGCTTATCCACTCTCATTGGCATGCCGAACTCTTTGGAAAAATTATGTGGGATCTTTGTCATGAATGACAACGGCTGATTTCACATCTTATCCCAAAAGACTGCACTAAAGATCCTGAGGAATTTCTTAAGTAACCACATATGTTGAACTGTTACTTATCTTAATGAAAAAAAGATAGTCACTTAACAGAAGGATATCCAGAGAGGAGTTCACGCTATGGATTACACAGTATGTACCCCCCAAAAAAAGTGACAATGTTAATTTATACAAGCACAAATTTTTCACCTGAAAATAGTAGATGTAATTGTTTTCCAACATTTAAAGGAAGTCCTGGCTCCACTGAAGTCAATGGCAAAACTCCCATTGACTTCAAATGGATCAGGACTTAAACCTTTGCCTTTAAGAACATGCCGACTGATTTTTAAATTTTCTTTAAAAAAAATTCTAAAGAAAAATGTGCTTGTATTTAAAAGTTTTGATGCCAAGTTTTGTCCCAGAGTGAATTACTTCAGCCTTGATATAAATCTATCAAAATAGGTTTTAAAAATGTAAAGATGAACACACCCTTAAAGAATAGCTCTGCTCTTCTCTTCTGCTCAGGTCCATACAAAAGAATTTTGCACAGACAATAATGTGAATAAAGGAGAAAAGATAAAATAACAAGCCAAATAATATCCAACCTTATGGATATAGTTTGCAATTTAGAAATGGGCAACATATTGTAGTCCCAAGTATTTAATAGTAAAACTATTTATTTCCTCAGCTTCAATTTTATTGAGATGCCCGATATTCAGGAAATAAAATTAAGCTATTTAAATTACTTTACATCAAGTTAAATCAATTACAGATACTTAATCTGAATAAAAAAAGATACCTTTTCCATTTCCTTTAATGTCTTGCATAATACAAGAAAATTGACAGACTAAAGGTCAATCTATCACTGTACCCTGTCTTTGGCAATTTTTAGGAGCCGTATATTATAATTTGTTTAAGGACAAAGTATAAAGCCAACGCAAGTATAGAAGTATCAGGTCAACATCTTCTAAACTGCAGCAGATGCAGAGTTCATGAAAAGATTTTAGTCTTTCTACAAATTCATTTAAGATTTTCTAAATCTGTTCTGTATCTGACAATATTGTCTTATGGAGATCAATGAACTAACACTGCGGTTTGGTATTAGCGTAGATCACATTGAAACTTCTGCTTAAATAAAATATTTGCATCCTTCCCATTTTAATCATGATTTGTTTCTAGTAATGTTAATCAAGAAAAATTTCTTCTGTACTTTCACATTTAAGTAGAGAAACAGCTGGTGTCTTTTGACTCCATCTGAAAATTAACCAAGCTCCTAAACTTGAAATAATACCCAAACTAAACAATTTATGCAGTTTTCCAAGATGCATTAGCATAGCTCATCGATCATTGCACCGATAGTATGACACGGTGATGATACAATTTTGCTACATTAGTTACAGTGATACCAAAGGAAAAAAAAAAAAAAAAAAGGACTCGATGCTGCGGAACGTTGTAGAAACAATTTCTCTACTTTCTGATTATGATTAAATCTTGGTGTGCTTTGAAATCTCTAATGTGTAATGCAAACCAGGATTTGGGGTGTTAGGAATGCATCCCCACCCTTCTTCCAAAACGCTCTGTAAATTATCATCTGCAGACCCCAAATCCTTGAGTGGAAGGGGGAAGGAAGGAGACGGAGGCAGGGAGCTGGAGAGGGAGGGAGGGGGAGAGAGAGAGGAGAGAGAGATTAGAAGCACTTTTCACCTCTTGGTCCCGTCAGTGTGCTCAACGCCGAGAACGGTGCTTCAAATCCAGTGTTATCGTTAGGCCCGATTCAAAGGAAGTGAAATAGTCTACTGAGAAAACAGTGGAAAAAGTAAAGGTCCTGAAGAAGTAAGTGCTGCATGTTGAAACGTATGCATGTCACACCCCATTTGTCTTTCATATTGAAGAATAAAGCAGCCTGTCCCGCAGCAGTTATTATACACCATATTCTTTATTTTAAAAATGCAAGAAATTTGGCACAAAGAACAAAAAATCAACTGATGAAAAGCATTTATGTCATGGTTTAAATTAAGACCTTTGTAATGCAAGAATTACATCAGCAGTGGGCTTAGCTTAATGAAAATAAGACAGTGTTTTTAAAGACCATGAACGAACAAATCCTCTCTGCTTTCTGAAAGAGAGAAAAGGCAGATATAGACAAATAGATAATTTAAGCTGAAATCAGAGCAAATCACACTTTTCTACCTTAAGGAATTACTGAACTTTTTATTCCACTGACAATTCCAGGTCAACGAAGTCAAGCAAGAAGTTATTTTATATTCACATGTGGATTTTAAATATTTTCAGGGAATATTAGGTATTACAAAGTCTCTTTGATATTCTCATTGCTTGAACTCCTAGATAAGATTAATTGAAATTTTAGATTTTCCTCTTTTTTGACGTGTTTTTGGGTTTGGGTTCACCTAACAAGAACTGAAGTTCAAATGTTCTACTTTATCAACTTTTAAAAATGTTTATTAACATTTTATTTTGATATAATGATGCTGAAGGATTTAATAAAAAATCATTTTGAACGAAAATAAATGAATTAATATGAGCCATTTGTGGCTACTAGCAATGATGTAGTAATGATTTGATTAATGTTAGAATATACGGGTGGAGGTAGCAAAAGGGAAGTGGAGTCTTTCCCTTTGATATGTATTGTTTGATATAAGCTCTTGTCATCTATTCTTTGTGCACGTTTTTATCTTTATGGGTCTGCCAAATGTTTTATGAGAATATAAGCAGTAATTTTCTGACAAGAAAGGAACATGGTAAAGCAAGATAAAATAGTGGTTTCTAGTGGAGATGAGTATAGAATTCAAAATCTAGACAGAAAACTTTCTACCGTAGCATGGTGAGTACAATTATATATGATTTTAATATTTCTTTACTGCATTTATGTGACAGAAAACTGCAAAGCATTTGGATCAAGTCCATGTTTTGCTCTTACTTATGACAAATACAACTGTTTTAGTCACAAAATATAATATATATTAGAGGGGGGTAATGTATATGTGTCCAAATACATATGTGTTATTTACTCTATATTAAAAAACATAGACAACTCACAAAAGTTTATTTTAATTATATCAGTCTTCCAGGGAGAAAAAAAAATTAAAGTATTTTGCATTACTCTGTTTCTTTTCATACATGAACTAATTATGAATTAATCATCCACATGTTGGAAAATGAAGTTATCTTAAATATTTGGGGATGTAAAGAAATGAGATGGGCATGCACAGCACAGAATGGACACCAATATTTATGTTTTTATAAGCGTGTTTTATAAATATATTGTTTCTGAATGATGTGATCAAGCTACTGCCAATATTTGAGATTATGATGTATATTGACACATTGCTAGTCAATCTGGTTTAAAGATTCGCTGAATTAGTTATGGACAATAAATTATTTCTGATCTGGGTAAAACTAGCTATCCAAATCCTGAAAGAGCCTTCATCTTAACAACGTTTCTCAATGTGTCCATTGGGATTTCCAGGAAGATAGCCAGTTCCAAGATAAAACAAGCCTTGTCCTCTGTGCCTACATATACTCTCAGTAACAAAAGGATGAGCAGCAGAGGTTTTCTCAAAAAAAAAGATTATGTCAGTGTTTTAGAAAATAATCACTATCTTTCACTTTCGGAGAACTTCTGGCATCTCAGTTTTATTTTGAACAAGTGCAGAAAACAACTGACTTTCATTTTTCACTTCCTTTGGGCTGTGGGAATGAAAGGGTGAAGGGAAGGGATTTGGAAAGACGGGGCCTGATTCTGTACCCAGAGCAGGTCAGCAACCACGGCTGGTGTCGATGAGACCTGCTTGAAAGCAGCAGCTGCAGGACTGAGCCTGATCCTAAAGGTGATCTGGCGTGCAAGAAGGAAGGCAGATAAGGGAGTTGGACTTGCTGCTTTTCTTTTTTGCCCGCACACACACAAGTTTCTTATCAATCAAATACAACCCATCCTCTCGCAATTGATGTCTCTCGGGGAGGACCCAGAAGGCTGTTAGGAGTCTGCCCAGTCCTTGAAAAACAGCAGACAATACACAATGTTTACCAAGAAATCCCTCCCTCTTGCTAAGTATTGTTTTCAAGGAATTTAGGTAGGAGCTAAACAAAACAAAACAATTTCAAGCAGTCAAAATTGAAAAAATGGCTTTTCTTCCAAGAATTCTTTGTCCCCTTGATTTCTGTCATGTCAGATATCTTGTGCTTCCATCGTCTCTAACATCCGCAATCCCCAGAAAATAAAAGGGGTTAGTACCTACCTTCCTAGCAGCAAAAAGGGGAAAAATATGCCAGACTTCATATATGATTCAGGAGAAATCCAGGCAATAGGCAAAAAGACCCTAACATCTAAACCACTCTGCCTTTTTACAGATCACCTTGAACAAAAGCCGATACCACCATCGGCGTTTTCTGACGGGGTGGCAGTTGTGTGCTGGGGGGGGCAGCAGGTGCCCGAGACTGGGGTGGCAGGCAAAGAACGTTGGTCCCCGTCCAGGATTTCTTTCCCTGTTGTGCCAAACAATGTCTGCATGCTGCCCTGTTGCTATGACACTATGCTTCTTGAAAATGCAATAAATAAGCAGAGCAGCCTTTCTTATTGGGATAACTGCTACTTCTGTTTTGCCAGAGGACTTGACAGATGCTACTAATGAAAAGATAACATTTCTTTTCACGCTGTCACTGGTAGGTGGATTTGAGTATTAATCTGCTCTCTTGCCCTACTGAAGTTTCTGAGCTTTCAAAACACTTCCCCAGGCAGAAAGGGCACCAACATGAAAAGCATTTGTGCCAAGGGACTTTTTCTTGTGGGCAAGGTTCTGACAGCTGAGCTTGCCAGGCAGGATCCTGAGTGAGATGTTTCATGCTGTTGTTTACGAAGCAGATATTCCTCCTGATGCGCTAAGTCAAAACAGCAGGTCTTAAAATGTGGTCAATGAAGCATGATTTCTGAAGAGCTGGCTACTCACCTGGTACTAAATTCCTTCCTTCTGCTGACTGCTAAATTGCATTAGACACAGGCAAAAAAACATTAAAGATTTTCCTTACATTAATTTTCTTAATATTAATTTTCCATGTCGGCAAGGGTTCTCATTACCGCAAATATGTTATGCAACTGTGGGCTGCACGGCTAGATCTGCATCGCAACTGCTATCTATTAAGGTATGAGCCACATCATGAAAATATTAGAGAATGTCTGTGTTAAAAAATTACTATCTCCTGTTTAGAGCAGATTTATATTAATAGGGATCCTCAGCCTAAAGTGTTTTGGGAAAACAAGGCATCCCTAAGAAGCTTGATGTGGAGCTAATGTTCGTGGGGCCTGATCTTTGCAAATGTGTGCGCTCGTAAATAGTTTTATTCGTGACAGAAGCTGTACAGAGTTTAAGGGCTCGTTCTGTCAGATGACGCGCATACGTGTTTGCAAAATGGCCGCGCAAGCAGTCATATGAGTCTTAAAGACTGCACTTTGGTACGAGACAGGGGAAGAATCTCACCAGCAAAGGTTATTTGAACACATTCACTTTTTTCTAGAATACGGTAAAAGGTGCTACAGCTTTAGACTTCAAAGTTTTGAAGATTATTTGCAGTTAATCCACCGCTGTTACAAGCTATAACAAGAACTCTGCCCATGCTGTAAAAAAACACTAAGTACTATCTTGAATCTAGAGCCTGACAGCCGCCCACTTTGGGAATGAACGATCGGCATCTACCTTCCCCAGCTGGATGGTCAAATTACAATAAACGATAATTAACAAATTAAAATTTAAATAGTCTTCCTGCTTGCTTGAAAGGGGAAGATTGGTTATATATGCATTTTTCTAATGCTAAACTAAATTTTATTGCATCATAGATGTGTGAATTTTTTTCCATAGGTAAAGAAAATTCAAACTTTACCCTCCTCAGCATTTAAAGCTGAGCTTCATACACAGACACATATTTATACACAGGCGAATTTTTGCCCTTCCAGCTCCAGTGATTTCAATCTTTTAATTTGTAATTGTCCTGACACATTCCTCTTCCATTTATTTTAATCGTCTCGGATCGTGACTCTTATTTGGAAACTGGAGCACTTGGACTAATTCAAAAGTACTTTCTGAAAGAAATATTCTTCTACGCAGCATTTTGTAACACTACTGTTGTAACTTATTACAAATTGGTGCTGTTAGACCACCATAACAGAGGCTACCACTTCCCTGCTCTGCCTTTCTGAAATGTTTACTTTGTCCTACAAAAAAAATATCTAATTAAGCCTCACGATCAGCCTCATTGCATAAATAAGTGTTAGTTTCCTTGGGTTGCTAACAAGAATACTGAGACACAGATGGGTTAAATGAGTTTTTAAAAGCCACACAGTAGCTGCGTTTTTATTATAAGGGTTAGCTCTAAGGGTAGCTTCACTGATTTAAAATACGAACAAAGGAAAGAGAATCCATATGAAAAACAAATGAAAAAAATTCACCCTCTGTGGACAAATTTCTGCTGAAAAGGATATGCACAGTGATCAAAGCAAAGTTTAAAGAATGAGCGTCTGGAAAAAAAAACTTTAAAAGATGTTTTAGTTATAATAATGCAGTTATCCAAATGTCAGTGAATTTGATCAAAGCTGATCTACAGAGCTCAGGTTTAGCATTAGGTGAGTCATTTTCTTTTATTAGTGATGCTTTTTCATTCAAATGGGTAAAAAGGTGAGAGTTTGGATATGTTGAAGGTTTCATTGGCTTACAGTAGGGACAGACAAATGAGGCCCACCTAGTTTTACAATCTGGCCCACAGCTACTTTGTTTTTAATAAAATGCAGCATATTGAAAGGGCATGTCTCAACATGTCTTGACCCATCCAAACTGGATCAAGATGGAGAGCCCCATATTGAAACCAGTCCGCTCCCAGGACGGGGCCTATTGTCCCCAGGGAACGGGAAGGGTCCCTGCCTCGCCACAGGGTAGAAGCCAGCCAGCCTTGCTCCTACCAGCCATGCACCCACCCCTCTCCTGGCTGCTTTGGGGGGAACATATTTTCAAGCTCCAGTGCTGTGGAGAGTCCTAGGAGTTCACTCAACCATCTTGACCAGCCTTTGTACTGCCACAAACTGTCTACATTAGCGGCAGTCGTAGTGTGGAAAACAGTGGTGTTAAGTCCTTGGGGGAAGTGTACAAAGCCCACCTAATTTTGGGGCAGGGATCTTCTCCTGCCAGCGTTCCAACCACACCTGTATGAGAAGAGTCCCTGGGGCTCCCCAAGGAGAAGGAATAATGCACTGGCCAAAACCACAATTTCTCCTCTCATGGCCCCTGAACAGCATCTGTCATTGTCGTGAAGAGAATTTCAGGGCACCCCTGCTGCTGCCTGGCAGAGGAAACCCCTCAGAACTAGGTTTTAAAATAAGGTCACCTTCCTAACCCTCTTTATTGTGGCTGGGGCACTGTAATGTTCTTGGGGGGTTGCTGAGATGCTTAGACAGCAAACTGTGTGACAGTAGGACAGGGCTTTTTTGAGTGTCACTGGGAGGTTGTCTACTACAACGAGGCCCTGATCCTCCATTGATCTTGATGCTAGTAGAAAAAACAGTATTAATAGTGGTGTTAAAGTTGAGAGCTCGGGGAGCTGCTACTTTTCACAGCTTGCGACTGAAACTATGTAAGTGCACTTTACAGCGCGTTCTCTCATCTGCAATTTCCTGTTGCTGAAACCTGAAGAATTTCAGTCAAACCAGGTTGCTGCCTGCAAGTGGCTGTGGGGCAAAGGCTGTGTCGAGCAAGGAAGCTCCCATGCCATTCCCTCACCTGAATCAGGACTTCACCGTGGGGCTTTTAGGGAAATTAACCTGTTGTGCCCCAGAGTTTAGGGAGACAACCAACTAACTGCAGGACAAGGTCTACAGTTTGGCTGCTCTTTGGTGGCAGGTATCCATGTGCACTCTCTTACTTGGCAGTACCTTGTAGCAAAAGCTAGGTATCTCATCCCTTGTGGGAAAGGAGAAGTGAATTTGCGTTTATGAGGGGGTTAAAGAATACGTAAGAGCAGTTTCTTGGCAGTAGCTGAGATGCTGAACTTTCACCCCCCCTGTTTTCCCTGCAGTAACTTGTTCATCTGCCTGTATCCTCACTTCCCAGTTGGATAACCCTGTTGAAGCAAACAAAAAAATGCTGGCTCTGTAGGGCTAGACTTGGGTGAAGGCAGTGAGGTCCTCACCTACAGTCCTCTCTCCTGTGCCATAATCCCAGCTCATTTGGACTTACTGGATGATTTTAGGGAACTGAGTCTGTTGTGCCCCCAGGAAAAGACAGGACCATGCAGCTGTGTTGCAGTCTAATTTTTCACTAAAAACTTTGTGTGTCTAGAGTTTGTTTTAACTAGGGAAACAAGACTCAGAAACATGTGAGTTGCACACAGCTGAACTACTGAAAAACTGTTAGGTGGTTTTTCATTTTTTTAATGGGGGTTTGAAAATGTGAATCATGACAAAGATATGGTTGTAGCTTGGCAAGAACATGACATGTGATGGTATGAGCCACCACATGTCTCTTAATGCAGCATTAATTTCAAGATCCACTTTTCCATGAAATAAAATTACAGGATAATGGGCGCATGACAAAAGAAAATGGGGAGGATTGGACCCATTCATCCAGATTCGTTCTGTCATCTATGTAACTGAAATCCCCCTGAAGGCTTCCTTGTTTTCCTAGTGTTTCTCAGTTGCAGTCCATGTCCATGCATCTCCGAGACAGGATCAGGCCGTCATTTCCACCGTGGAGTGGGAAAAGGAGGCCACAACAGGGAAATGAGAGGCAGAGTCATGGGGTGCTTGTGTGGTTAAATGACTCATCCCAGCAGAACCAGCTCCTGGACTAAATCAGGGCCAGGTTTATATTGTACCCCAGCCAGGCAGCCTTGAAAGGGCTCTGAAGGCCAGGGTGCCCTGCAGGCAGGTGCGCCACATTTGCATTGCCCTCACAGGCAGCCTGAGCATGCCTGGGGCTGGAGCTGCCCATGAATCCCATCTGCCATCGCAGCTGGGCCTCGGGGCCTTCTAGAAGGGCCCCTGAGGGTTTGCCTTCCCGCCACCCTCCTCGCCAGCCCAGCCCGCAGGCAGACAGGGCAGCGCACAGCCGGCACAGCACGGGGAGCCACAGGGTTGGGCTGGAAGTATTAATTAGGGCCGTCCCCAGGACTGACTTCAAGGGCAATCCAGCCAGGCAGCCTATGACCATAAGGGGTGCTGAGCTGCTCCCTTGCAGGTGCTTTGGTCCTTTTCGTGCTGACGCACTGAGTGCTGAGCAGCATTGCTGCCCAGCTTAGCCTGGCGGGGGGCCCATGGGACTCAGGGAGGAGAAGGAGCCTCCACGACCTGGGAGCATTCTCTGTGCTTGCTGACTGCGAGCCCCAGATTAACATAATCCAGCTGTCTGCCTATGTTCATCAAGCCAAAGAATTTACAAGGTTTAAATAAAAGGACCGTGATACAGCAATGAAAGCACCTAAAGCACGTAACTTGTGCAGAAGATACCAAGCCTGTAGCAGCCATGCCCATTTCGTGCAGAGGCTCAAGCGCAAGCTCTCCCCGCGTCCTCAGCGTGGCACGTGGAGCACAGGCTGCTTTGCATGCAGGCGAACTTGCATTAACAGGATGGGAAGGAGCAGCTACATTCTAGCACACCAGTGATCCATGCAAAATGGGTCACCGGGAGATTTAGAAACCGTACCTTTCAATCGCAGCCAAAGAGATACATCAAGGCACGCTGACGTGAAGTACGACTGACACACCTTGAGGCATCTTCAGTGCACTGAGTGGTAGTGACGCCAAAGGATGTCAGCTGGCAATATCAGAGACAATGCCTCGTAAATAATCTCCGAGGAAAAAAAAAAGGGTTTACTTCCTCTTACGCTTGATAAACCAATCACTCGGACTCCTTTCCCCAGGCGAACAAATGGGTCTCCAAAATGCCCTAGCGCGTAGGAGAGCCCTCACGAGTGTGCGGCGAGGGAGCTGCAGGTCAAGGTGCTGCCCGAGGAGTGGGAGTTTCGCAGCGCTGCCTACCGCAAGGCACCACCAGCACCGCCCGAGCCGGCAGGTTTCCTGCCCATCTGCACAGGGAAGGTGAAGTTTACTCGTTGCAAAGCCAGAAGTCTGGGGGATTTCTGCACAGAGGGAAAGCTGAAAAAGCGGGGTTTGTAATCTTCTCCCGGCTGCGGCCCTCAGCCCTGTGAGGCGATGGAGCCACTCTCTGGATCCTACGAGAATTTCAGGGAAGCAAAAGTCCTGCTGCTCCCCTTCTCCTACCAGGAGGAGGGCGATGACAGATGGACCGTGATGGCCCTGAGATTCCCTCGGTCACTCCTGAGTGGCCCAGGGACTGCCCAGAGCCCTCCTCGACCCCCGTCTGCTGCGGCCTCGATGGAGTCACCAGCAGGACGGCTTGTGGGAGCACTCCCCCAGCTCTCAAAATCCAAACCGGCCCCATGACGGCTGCCTGGCCCGGCTGCTGGGGCTAGCAGTAGCCTGCAGCTGGCAGAGATGCCACCTTCAACCAGTGCAGCCAAGTCTGAGAGGAAACATCTGTCTGTCCCCTGGTACCACCGCATCTCCCAGCACAGCACGCAGGGTCTCCACCGAAGCCATGCTGCCCGTGTGCCCACCTGTAGCCCTGCCTGCGTGTCAGCTGGGGACACGACCTGTTTGCACTCCCCTGGGTACAGCAATGCTGGCAGGGCCCTGCTGCACAGACCACTCGCTTCAGGCTGAGCTCAGTGTTCTCCGTATCAGTAAATTTTTAAATGTGTTTTTAAAGCCAATCGGCACTGCAACGTTTTGCCCCGGCGCTGATGGAGGAAGAAGCCTTCCCAGGGAAGGCAGCCATGCATGGCTCTGGCTCGGCCACAAGGGGAAGAAGGTGTGAGGCTGCTGCGCTGGGGAGTAAATGCTTTTGGGGTCCCACTCTGCTTAGCATAAATTCCCGTGCAGTATTTGAAAGTCACGCCTGGGAAAGGGTGCTCAGGTCTGTGAGGGAGGCTCAGAGGAGGAGGAGCAGCCTACATTTTGCATTGCCTTAATTCTGCGGATTTAGAAAAGATGTTTAGTGTTCTCAGCATAAATATTTTTGCATCTCTTGTCTGATAGACTAGAAGCTTCTAGAAAAAGTTTCACAAACATCTGCATCTGGATTTTTGAAATAGAGATTAAAATGAATGTTTCATACAGATGTAATGCCTTTATTTTGAATGTAAATAAACATTTTTGAATCTAAGTACTCCTCTCTTTAATAACTTCAACAAAAATAACATTTTGGCTAGTAGCTACCCTATTTTTGCCATAATTACACCATTATAAGTAGGAAAAAGAACTAATGAAAGCTTTGGTAATTAGGGAGGAGAAGGCATGCTGTGAGGAGGGAAAGATATGCTGGAAACACAGTACAACATTAATATAAAAGCAACATAAGCCTAAATCCTTGATAATGTAGCTTGGTAAACAAAGTCACTCTTCCACACATGAAGGACTATCTGCAGTTACAACATTAGAAGCATGGAGTGATAGGAGGAGTATCTTGACGGGTGCTGCTTAGCGAGCCACCAGTGCTGCTTAGCTCACTAACTGCAAACTCAGTCTTGAAAATTTGGGGCCAGTACATTGCTTTTTTCATTCACCTCAAACGGTTGGCTCCTCTTGACCTCCATGAGGGCCGCAGAGTTTGGGGGCCTCCGTGCTGCTGCTGCCAACAGTGCTCCCACCCCGAGCAGCTGGGGCTGCCACCAGCCACCTGCACCACCGATCCCTGTCCTCCCGGGACCACGCTGCTGGCTCCGTGACTGACCCAGCGTGCTTAAAATGCTCTGAGCACATGTAGGGCGCCTGCGCTGATGCTTCCTAAGTGCCATGTGGATGTGGCATTGATTAGTGGAGAGGGCAAGGAAGGAGCAGTAGTGCCTAAGTACCAGACAGGGAAAACAAGGTCTGGGTTAGTGAAGAGAGGGGAGCTCATACGGGCTGGTGGCTGCAGGACAGCTCAAGGCAACAAGTGGAAGCTGGTTCAAAAAAAGAAGGAACCAAAAAGTCTGAGTGAGGGAATTTGCTTAGGAAAAGAGAGGCTGAAACACAGGGTGAGACATGGGAAAGCAAAAAAGAAACAGGAGGAAAAAAATAGGGAAGGAGATGGCAGGAGGCAGGGTGCAGTACAGGATGAGGCCAGAGTGAGAGAAGCAGCTCCTGAAGCAAACATCCACAAGTAGAGCAGTGAGAAGAAAGGAAGAGGAAAAAGGAAAGTGTGTGTGTGTGTGTGGAGAAGTTCAATAAATAATGATTTTTCACATGTTTTACTCAAGTGGCTCAAATAGTGGAACCCTCGGCACGAGCCATTAGCCCCAGCCA
This sequence comes from Pandion haliaetus, assembly GCA_013401275.1. Lineage (NCBI taxonomy): Eukaryota > Metazoa > Chordata > Aves > Accipitriformes > Pandionidae > Pandion > Pandion haliaetus. The sequence goes on along the minus strand of VYZV01025889.1, from coordinate 10,672 downwards.
GACACGGCTGTGCCGCGTTCCTGGGTCACTGCTAGGTTGTCTTCCATTTAGATCCTAGCTGTGCTTGTTCCTGAGGTGGTACGGGTACATAGTTGGGCTTTGCCAGCAAAGCTGTGCTGGCACTGGGAATAGTCTGTGCTGGTCTGGAATAGCATGGCTTGCTGTTGCTACGTAATAGATGATGTCATAGAAAAGTGTTATGCACACATAGCTGGGCTGAGCCGCTCCGCCATCAGCTGCGGACAGCATCCATTTCAGCAGCTAATGTACAAAGAGCTCAGTTTTCAGATGCAACTTAAAGGACTATAATTTTTTCATCTAATTTGCCCCTCAAAAAAATGGAGATTATGGCCACATATCTTATTATCTGCTGGTTTTTCTTCCCAGTATGTAGCACAGCTAGTCCTTCTCCCTGCTACCCCACTGCAGCTGCTGCCTCTAACACAGCAAAAGGTGTAGAACAAACAGTGCCAGTGCAGGAGAAAAAAAACAGTGCCAAAGGAGAAGGGACAATGGGGGAGAGAGGTGGTTTGGGAGGCTCCAGGAAGCTGCAGAAGTGTGGAGCTGCGTGCTGTGTTCTGGGACTGAGCTCCAGAGGGAAGGAAGATACTTCACACAGACACAAATAGCAGCCATGGGGATATTCGTGCATTTAGTATTTGTGTTGTGAAAGTCAGGATGGCACTTTATGGCTATAAAAACCCTAGCCCTGCCCAAAAGATAGTTTTACAGAACTTGTTTCTGCTCCCAACAGGTCTAAAACCAACGAACCGTATGTGTATTTTAACATGTTCTTTATAGCTGTCTCTGAAATTTCCCAGGGAGAGATGATCTTTTAAAAAGTGAATGGAGCGTGTCAGTGCCATAGACAAGTGTATTGATAGCAAAAAGAAATACTAAATCATCCTCTGACATTTTAAGATGATAGCTACTGGTTTAAATTTAAAAACCAGTCCAGGGACCAACTGTCAGAGATACTTGTCACTGCCCCTCTTCAGCAATTTGGGCTTTGTTCTGGCCGCTGAACTTCTGATATCCTCAGAAGATAAATTTACAGTCTGTGTCTGCTTGGGGGGGGAGATTATTAAACAAGCAATCCCAAACAATTAAATAAAACCTTAGCTATATGCAATCATTTTAATTTAGTCCTTTGATATCATTCATCTGATTAAGTTCTTTCCAAACAAACTGCACATAGAGCTTGGCCTAGGAGGAGCGGACTAAGCCCATATGTAGCCTGACAGGGGTGTTTACTCGAACAGAGTTATCCCAGCCTTGCTGTTCGTACTCGGGGACGTAAAACAGCCTGGGGACAGGAACTCGGAGAACAATAAGGATAGAGAAATTTAGAGGAAATAACCTACTGGGAGAACGGGAATGCACTGGGAATAGAAAAATCAGTCAGACAGGAAGAAATCAGATATTGGGAAGAAGCCCACAGAGAGGGAGCGAGAGATGCCTATGGAGAGAGGCTTTGAGAGAAGCAGTGTGGAGAGAAGAGCAGTATGGAGAGGGAGGACAGGGGCTGCCAGCACGGGGGGGAGGAACGCAGTGCCCCAGCAAGGGAAGGGGTGCAAGTCGCAGGGGGGAAGAGGAAGAGAGCATATGGCCCTTAAATAAACTGGCTAGGGAGGCTGTTCTTCAGCCAGCAGACCAATATTTCTGGCGGCAGAAACATTTTTTTCCTTCCCCATCTTGCTGGACGGGAGCAGATGGAGAGATAGGCCTTGACTGCCTAAGAAATTTTGGCTGAGTTTGAGACTGCCATGTCTGTCACATCAGTGGAAACTTACCTGGCTGCCTCGGCCTGGGGCAGAGCAGGGCTGGCTCAGGGGTCCCTGCCCCTGGCCCCGGGGTGGGCATGGTAGGCCTCTGCAGAGGCAGCAGACAGATAACAAGCAGCCACAGGCAGTACTGCAGCCCTTTCTGCACTGATGGCCTGACTGCAGCCCTGGCGCTGCTGGTTTTGACTTGCTACTCATTAACAGGGTTCAGGCAGTGTGGTTCCCTGCAGCAGAACCGAGGGTCGGGGATAGGGACGCTGCAGCTGCCCAAGCTCTCTCAGCATCTGCTCCCCAAGCTCTCTCAGCATCTGCTCCCCATGGGCCTGCTGGGACCTGTGACCCCCCTCCATGGATGGACCATCCCAGAGCCCTGGCACCCTGCTAGGTGGGGCCCAGGAGCAGAGCCCTCCCCGCTGAGCTGGGTGCAAGGGGATCGCTCCCCGCCCCCAGACAGGGCTCCCTGAGCCAGGCGGGGGGAAGATTTCTCCCTGACATTCTAACCTGGTCCTCAGTTTGGGAGAGGAGTAGGGCAGGATGGGTGTCCCCAGCCTGGGAAAGAACAACTTTTGAGGCCCCAAACTACCCCAAGACACTGCAGGGGGGGTGCCGGGAGTGACAAGGGCAGTGGGGTGGCAGAGGAGGGGGCTGCATGTCCGAGCCACCCTGCAACACGTCAGAGAAAATGCCTCAGCACTGGCACCAGGCCTTGCCGGAGGGGACCAGAAGCACTGGTGGGGGGCTCACAAGGGTGACAAGGGAGGGGAGCCCGGGGATCAGTGCCACCGTCCTGCCACCTACATGACGGGTGCAGGTACTGAGCATGCCGCCCATGGGGCGGGCGTGCCGGGCCACCAAGTGTCACCGTGACAGGGGGTGGCTGGGGGCTTACAGAGGTGGTGAAAGAAGGAGGGAGAAGGGGAGGTCCCCACGGTGGGGTGAGGGTCTCCCAGGAGGGCGGAACAGCCCCTCTCCTGGTGGACCCCCCCCCGGGTGTGACCTGTGCTCAGCAGACCGGCTTGGGGGGGGGGCAGAGGAGAGC
>VYZV01025887.1:5286-16290 GCA_013401275.1 Pandion haliaetus | reverse complement strand
AAAAGTCAGTTACATCAATGCAGAAAGACCTATTCTCTATGTAACGATACTTCTCGCAGCGTCTCCCTCCCTGTTCTGCAGGCCTACAGAGAACCAACATGAAAATGTGGCAAGCAGGATATAAAAAATAATAACGGCTCTTATACATTCCTTCAATTTTTATAAAGAACTATTTGACAGGATTTGACAGATTGCTGCTGATGGCTGCGCACAAGCAAGCAGCACTCTGCAAGTACATACGCTAGATTGACCGCAACACGGTAATGGGATTACTGCTAAGCCATAACCAGGAAAGGGTCCCTTAGCTCCCTGTCTAGCGTTACATACCTCATGACTTGCAACGACCAGAATACTTCAGAAAATTTCCATCCATTTTAAATATCTATTTAAAGAGAAGAATATTGTATTTTTCCAGAAGGAAGACTATCTATTTAAGTCAAATATCCACATGAAACCAGATATCAAACTAGCTGAAAGTATTTCTTCATCAAGTTGAGAGCTTCCACTAAAAAAAGTGTAATTACTAACAACACACCTATTAAGACAGCATGTTTACATCACAACTCCTGGACAAAGTCTGAGGCATTCAACAGGTAGATTCTGCGGATTAAAAATAAAAAAAGAAAAAGCACTCCACAGCATGCTGAATTACAGGGGTAGACAGCTTCAGCTGTGCCAGAGTCTCTCTGAGCTGTCTAGGATTAAAGCTTATACTGCTCTATCCGACAGTGCAGATGACAACATCGACAGAGAATTGCTGGGAAATACAGCTGAGAAACATCTCTCATCTCTCATTTTTGTTAGGTGTTTGTATGTAAATTGGCTTTTGAGGAGTTGCTTCTGTCAGCTTCTACACTCATGAGACACGGATGCTGCCACCTGACTCCAAGTAGGGACACTAGGGTTAATGAATTAAGCTTTTAATTAAGCTTTCTTACACATACCTCCCAGACTACACAATCCAATTTACCTCTTTTTCTTCATCCAGAAAAACGGAACTAAAACCAGAAGGCATATCACTTTGGTCCCATCATTAACTTTGTGGCAAAAAGCCTTTGCAAAAGCTTATTTATTATTACATCCTCTCCTGTGAGCTTCTTAATACTGCTGTAGCCATAGGATGTCAAGAAGAGGCACCAAGAAAACTTCTCCCATGCAGTGATTAGTACTAGTTAAAGTGGTTAGAAAAAAAAAAAAGATGTGAAAGTTGATTGTACTGTGAAGACAGGGAAGACACAGAACAGGCAGGAAATCTTACGTTTATATCGCATACTTCATAACTGCTTTGAAGTTGGCATTCAGTTATGCTATTGACTTTTGCTATTTCACTATTCTGTTGCGGGTGGGAGGGAGATGATGCAATTAACGCAGTAGTAAAAGTTTCCACTGCTGTGTTCTAAAGTCTCCAAATCCATTAAGGCAACTGGATCATGTTTTCCACCAAATCAAGTTTATAATCTTTACATAGTTCCAAAATTGCTCATATTATTTAGGTCTCCAGGGTATGAAAACCAAGTTACCACTTTATCATCAGTCACATCACATTTAGAAAGGTGCTAACGTTTCACACTTGAAATTAAACAACTAATTAATTTCACATATATTAAAGTGATAACTTAATTTTGTCTTCTCTGATTTTCCTGACTGAACAATTCACTGTCCTATCTTGAGAGAACTAATCAATTCCCTCACTGCAGTTAAAAAGCAGATAAAAATTATTCATTTCAAAAGGTTTACCTTATTTTTAGTTTTTTAAAAAAATAAAGAATTTTTAAAAATTCCAACATCCATTCTATGCCTTACCAATAATTTCTGTTATTAAACTGGAATTCAACCTTGATGAAATAACTGATTTAAGGCCTGTAAATAATTTTCTTTGAACTAAAGGTAGTCCTGAACCTTAACAAGACTTCTGAAGAATATTTATAATACTTTGGAAGCTTTTGCTTTGCTGGTCACAATATTGCCCATCCAGCCTAGATGAGACCGACCCAGACAAATATTTTTCCTAACAAACTCCATGGGATCCACCCCTGCCCCAGCCCTCAGAAAGAATGTCCCATGGCTGTCTTGACCACCGCCCACCACAAATACAGGGAAGTTGCAGAACTCCAGAGACATTTCAAAGCAGTCTTACATCATCTCCTTGAAACTTTGTTGGTGTATCTGCTCTTTAGGACAAGGGGTAATGGTTTTAAACGAAAAGAGGGTAGATTCAGACTAGATAGAAGGAAGAAATGTGTTACAGTGAGGGTGATGAAATGCTGGAGCAGGTTGCCCAGGGAGGTGGTGGATGCCCCGTCCCTGGAGACATTCAAGGTCAGGTCGGACGGGGCTCTGAGCAACCTGATCCAGTGGAAGATGTCCCTGCTCATGGCAGGGGGGGTTGGACTAGATGACCTTTAAAGGCCCCTTCCGACCCAACCGTTCTATGATTCTATTCTATGATTCTGTCATTTTTCCGTGCCTGCTTTCTGCTCCTCTCGGTGGCTCTAAGCCATGTCAAACAAGTACAGCCTCGGGCCATGGCGCTTCCTGGGCTCTGACACCATGAGTGCTACCTGCTTGCTCCATCTGGGGAGGCAGAAGGAAACTTTGCTTGTCCCACTTGCCACCTCAGCCTCCAGAGCTGCAGCCCAAGACAGATGTCCAGGGACACGTATTTAGTCATGTTTGTCCAATAAGAGCTCCTGCTAACATAAGAAACTTCACCCTCTCTCACATGTATGCCACTGCAACAAAGCCTATCCTTCTGTCAACATTTGTCCATCTGCATCAAATTAAAGGAAAAAGCTTGAAAATAATTAGTTCTTGAAAGGTTTTAATAAAATAGTAAAGGAATCCATGTAAAGGAATGTCAGCAGCAGCAGCGTGTGACAGCTGCAAGAGACATCATTTTTGCGTTACAGAATTAATGTATCCCATCAGCATTTAAAGCAGATAATACATTAGACCTGGTAGTTTCAAATATTATATTTGTATGGTATTTAATGACTATTTGTACTGGCAAGCAAGTCTCACTGCCTCTCTACATATTAGTAAGTATAGTACCCATTCTCCTGAAGTATTAATGTAAGGATAACTGATCTCTTATGCAAAGCTGAAATAGGATTTAATGAACCTCCATTACTCAAGCTGCGCATTTTCCTAAAGATGAAAAATGCCACGTACAATGTGTTTTCCTGCATGTGAATAAGTCCATTAATACAGATTTCTGAACAGAGTGTTTCTACTCAGCAATTTTTGCCCTTTGGGAGGGGGAGCGAAAAAGAGAAGGGAGCAGACACTTCCCCTCACTCCCCCACGTCATCTCCAGAAAGGAACTGGATAGGCTTTCTTAATACTTTGGTTTCAAAGTTCTTCTTAGTACATAGGCACAATTGCCTTCTGACAAATGTTTATTAAAACTTAGCTGCAAGCGGTTAAATCTGTTTTACTATATTCTTCCCCTACTTTGATAGGAAATGATAACAGAGAAAGTAAACAAAGCAGTACAAATTTGGAAATATCGAGAATTGCTGTAAGTTTGACATCTTGTTTGCCTCTTTTAGCATTTCTCCCAGCCTAAAGAAGCCCATGCTAGGAATTAAATCTCTGAATACTAACAAGACATACTAATCTCCAGTCAGATTCTTAAATGCAAATTCTTTTTCTTTGGCAGCAATACGTAAGCACCAGTAAAATTACCATTTAGAAGTACAATAAGCTGATTTGCAGCCTCAGCCAAGTATCTGAAATACAACTTTGTGTGCTATTGCACTTTTAGGGCAGGAAGTCCTCAAACTCTCTTTTGTTTAGGAAAAAAGTATCAGAACAACATTTCACTACATGTCGTGTTTCTAACAGATGAAAAAGGAATTTTACCTTTCATCAATGTGTATGTTCTCTGTAAATACATCATTACAGTAAGTTATTATATGTGCCTCAGAGAAACAAGTATTTTCTTTTTCAGCAGCTAACTAGTGGACACCAAAACCATTTGGTTTTTTAGTTTTCATAGTGTTATTTTACAAAAATTCTAAAATTACCTTACTTTACTTAAAAGTGTGTTAAGCAAGTCTACCTTTCCACTGTATTTCCTGGAATTTCCCACTAATTCTACCCTCTCCTACCTTTCCCTCTCAATTTCCACTATTACTCTTCAAAATGGGTCCACTGGGTTTCAGATTCTCTGTGGAAACTATCCTTGAGTTTTCTTCAAAACTTTGCTTTACTCAGAAGCTGCCAAGAGAACTCTGTTGCTTTCCCTCTTACTGCTCAGACAATTAATAGATATTGATGCCAGAATCAGGAACAATTGCAGACATACTCCATATCTAATTTCTCAATAATAAGTCTGTACAAAAACTATCATTTTATTTGATAAACTCTCCTGCTCAGCTGTGGTCCTGAATCAGGTAATGTAAATTTTTTGAGAGCTTTGCTGTTGCACTGCACAAGCCCAATACCTTAAGGGGAAAAAAAAACCCCCAAACAATCCAAAAATAAACCAGCACTCTCCCCCAACCCCCCCAAACATCTCACACACTTTCTGTGACTCCCCAAAAGTAGAGAGTATAATCCATTCATCCCCAACAGCTCACTACTTAAGTCATACTTGAGCACCACTGAGATGAGGTTCAAGCCCTTGGTCTGAATACGGGTTTTGGCCTCCTGCTTTCAAAATAACCTCTCTAAAGTACTGCCTAGTTCAGAAAGGCAGATGGCATTGTTCTTTCCCAAGAATGGGCCTGAATTTTCTTGGGAAAAGGACAATAAAAAATCCAAATGCTTTAGAATCAGTAGCTCCCCCCCTCCGAAAATAAAGAAAAAAAGAAAGGTTCTGATGGAACTGACACTTTCTAAGTTAGATAGTAGCAGTAGGTTTCCAAGTAGGATTATTTGGTATCCCTGAGGCAACATGCTGCAGCCACAGCTTCTAGCTTTACAGAAACAACCCTATCCGTTAACACTGAAATAGAGAGACAAGGCTATGAATTTTATAGAATAATGATCACTCAAAGAATCTTGCAAAAAGCCAACTCCTCTCACTGGAAATGTAAGCAGTAACCAGTGAGCTTGCTCTGCAGAGCAGTTACATGTTTCATAATACAGGCTAACAGCTTCTCTTGATGACTTTATCATTATTAGACTACGCAGTCAATCACATTGTTGTCCAACAGTGCAAAGCTCTGGTAACTTGGCTGATCATGGTAGGGGAATATGCAAGATGATGAAATGCGGTTTCTCAATTCCTAAGTCCCAGCAGTAAGAGCTGATGCCCTGTAGCACCCTGCATACACTAACAGGAAGATCAGAGCCTCCAAGACAGGATGATTGTAGCCAACCCACAAGCCTGTGCTTCCTCCTACCGTGTCACCAAACCTTCCCTCTTCATCCAACATTGCAACACTCTTTCAAATCACAACTCAAGATACTGCAGATATACGTATTTTTCAAATATTTATAGGCTGCACGCGGCAGACAACCAACAGCCCCCTGCCTTTCAGAGCTCCGCACACCGACCGGAGACACAGGAAGGGTATCAGGAACACAGAAGGGTATCTTGGGTATCCAACCTACTTCAGCTGACTTGAAATCCGTCCTCCCTTCTCCACTTGTTTAAGTGGCATAGAAACTATGCATGACCCTTAGAACAAGGATTAAGATCGCATAATAAAAACAACAGCTACAACATCTTCTTTCCTTTTTTTAAAAATAGTGTGCTATATGAAACTCTGCCATCATTACTTTACACATTTCAGAATTCTTCTCCTACAAAAAAGGTGTTTTTCTTGAAAACTAAAAAAAACCACCAAGCTGTAATTAAACAGTCAGGAGAAAAGTGTAATGATTCCAGTATGCCACCACAATTTTCTCAAGAAGAGACCAACAGCTAACTTGAGGTTCTGTGCTTTAAAAATCATTCTTTCTACCAGAAGTTGGCTGTATGTCCAATGTATGTGCATGGGGGAGAAGAACCTGCTTAAAAATCATGAATACTCAGCTGAAACTGCAAATAAATAATAGAATGTCTAATTTCTAAATTCCTCATTTCTAAAAGCCTCATTTCTACTTAGGATCTAAGATACCATTCAGAACAACAAATCACAAAATTTTATTTCGGTTTTCTTGTCAGCAAGTACGATTCCGTGAACAGATATAGAAGGCCTGATCTTGTGAAGTATCCAACAACTTAAGTGGTCCTTGACTGTAGAAGCAGCTGGAACATACTGATTCTGTGAAATGCTGATCTCTTTCACCACTCATGAAAACAAAATAGCAATACTCATTACTTCATCACTCACTATTTTTGTAGACCCATCCCATATGAAAAAAGTAAGTTGTGATAAAAAACAATTTAGATGTAGAACGATATCTTGAGAAGCTCTGTTTAGTAATCTGCTTCCCTCTTCCCCTCAAAAGTCTAAACCAAAAGTAACAATTAAATGAAACTCAGAAAGGTTTTGTAAACAGATTGCAACCAAAAAGAAAAATTCTTACCTTGAAGCATCAAAGCTGTCATAGGATCCAACTGTGTAGTGTCTAAACAGTTTCTTTGTTCTATCTGTTCGTGTTTCTGCACAAAGAAAAGAGAATTTTTAATAATATTCCTGTATTTCTTAATCAAGTGCTGTTTAAATTTCCAATTTCAAAGCAGATTTTCTGCTATACATCGATAAAAGAAAACTTACAGTACTTCATAGAATCACAGAATGGTTGAGGTCAGAAGGGAGCTCTGGAGGTCTTGTTGTCCAGCCCCCCTTGTTCAAGCAGGGCCACCCATAGCCGGTTGCCCAGGACAGTGTCCAGGCAGCTTTTGAACATCCCTAAGAAGGGGGAGTCCACAACCTCTCTGGGCAACCTATTCCAGTGCTCGGTCACCCTCACAGTAGAAAAGTATTTCCTTATGTTCCCTTACAGTGAATTAACATGGTTTCAAGTAATTTTGAAAAAAATTTTTACTTTGGAGTTGAGACATTCTTTTATCATATCGTAGACATCAACTGAATAAGGAGAACTTCTTGTAGATCATGTATCATATCATTCACAAGTTTTAAAGTTCTACCCACATTCTCAGTGGCAAAACCTTTCAGGTCTAATTTTTGGTTCTTTTATAGCTTGGACAAACAGGCAAAATAAAAGAAGAAAGGAAGAAGAAAAACCAGCAACACATTTCAGAAAGGTTGGAAAAATAGCCAAAAGAATGCAAAACAGTATTTTTTGTTTAAACACACACACACACAAAACTAGAGCTATTTCTATCATTTTATTAGGCCTCTGGAGAATGGGGTAGGGGGAAAAGTAGCTGCCCACATTCATTGCCATCAATCAAATCCCACAGCGCTATGAAACTCATACTACAATTATATAGCAAAAGCAAACAATCCAAACAACTTGGGGATATGGGGTGATGCAAAAAATAAAGAAAACCCGTATTTGGGAAACATGAAGAAAAAAGGAGTAAGATACAACAATATGTCTACTAAAAAGGCATTTGAAACCACAAATACATTATAATTTTATATTTATGCCTTTTCTTCAGAAAAAAATCATCCATCCCACTGAAGCAGTTCCACATCTATTGGTTGCAGCATTAAATCAACCTCTAGGGCTATGAACATTACGTTCACATGTATTTCTACAATTCACCAGCTGGTTTAATATGGGTATAACAATTAGAGTACTTAGTTTAGAACCGTATCTGTAGGACAACAGGCAACAGTGCTAAACGTCTGTCCTCCTCCAGGATTAGAAAGTTGCTCTCTCATTTATTGCTTTCAGTGGGTACCTACAGGAGCACCACTAAATCAAGCATGCGGGAAAGATGCAGAATCTACTCCAACAGTTGGTTGCTTCAGTTTGCACAGCAAAGAGCATAATCTAAAAGGCTTTCACTGAAAGGCTATCACTATATGTGTTATATATATATATGCATATATAAAAAATACAGTTCTAGGGAAGGACAAAAGGACTGTAGAGGAGGTAGGTAATTCATTGTCACATTCTTCTTCAGAATGACAGGAAAACACACAGAAGCTTACTTCCAAAGAGGCATTCAAATAAAGTAAAACTTTAACAAAAAAGAAAGCAAGGAACCTTCTTTGGTAGCTTGAAGTATTACAATAATTGTTGTTCAAATGTATCAATTTTCTGCGTCTTATTCAGCTTTTACCCCAATAATATCTCAGCGTATTCATTTTTCCTCAGATGAGTATCTTCAGGGCAGCCCCTTTTTATATGGCTTCTTCATTCAAGGGAAGAGACTTATACAGAAACTTTTCAGACAGGAAAAAATCTTGCCTAAATACAACTTGGTCCTCAAATGCAATCACATTAAGTTAGGCTATCAGACATCAAAAATCAAATTGAAAAGTTTCTGGTTTAGCTTCTGACCATGAAATTCTCATCTGCATGGCTGAGGAATTTTTCATTGAAGGACAGCCTGACTGCATCCAAACAGATTTTATTACATCTCCAAGATAGACATAGCCCTCAAGGTACACCATTGCTATATCACAACTTTTAAGGATGTTAAAAATTACTGTGAGAGGTAGTGCTGTCAGATGACCACGTGCTAGTCTGCAGAGAGAAAAAAACGTATTAGTGCAGGATGACAGGCTTTAAACATAGCCAAGGAGCACACTGCAGAAGAAAGTACTGGGATGCAGACTTTGGGAAGAAGGGTTGACAAAATGCATCTTTCCTTGCTTTAACCAGTACAGCTGATACATAAACAGATCGTGCCCCCCAGCTGGAGACATAAATACAAATACATATATAGCACAGAGGAATTATGGCTGAAAACATACGTGCAGGTTGCAGCTGACCAAGAGTAAGCAAGCTATTTCTTCATAGCAGTGCACCAGTGTGCAAGATACAAGAAAAGCAGCACTAAGAAAAAACAGAACTGTATACTTTTATATGAAATTTAAAGGAGGAGACTAGCCAGCCTCCTTCCTACAGGATGGCCAAAGAGGAAGAAAATCCCTATTGTGTTATGAATCTCACTTGATAGTTTTGTATAGGCTTATTTTGTCCCTTTATCACTCACCTACAACCTATACTTTCTGTCAAAGAAGCCTTACCTTTGTCCCAGGTTCCAGCTCCTATTGCCTTTATCCCCCTGCCTTTCTGGAACACCCAAAAAGGACAGAACTTGCTCCAGGACTCACCTAGCACCTACGCAGACACAACCAAAGCTCAGCCAGCCGGCACGTTAGCTGCAGGGCTGGATGGAGGACAACATGCTGCCTTTCACAGAGTAAGACCTGGAAGTGTAGTGAGCAGCAGTGGTACCCAAGGCTACATGACATCTGCTCAAAGAGATTTGGCTTTGAAGTAGCTCACTGTATGACTGTACCTCTTCATGGGCTGTAAGGGGTTCAGTGAATTTTATGGGTCATGCCTTTGTCACTAAGTTTACAAGTTTAGCTTCAAAATCCAATGCCCTGCTGTGATGTGGAATAAAGTGACCTGCGTGAATTGCAGTCTATTCCCCATCGAGCAACATTCTTTTTCACACTATCCTAAAAATCATATTCATATCCAGACACATAATCAGAAGAAACATGGAAAAACATAAACCTGGATTCCACTTAAGAGTTTACCACTGACCTGTTTTCAGAAGTCACTTATAAATAATTAAAAGAACAAAGTATGATGAAGAATACTTTGGAAATCTTAAAGCCACTGCTTGAGTCTTAAGGAGCCAGCTGTTTCTTCTGCAAAAACTGTTTTCTATAGCATGATATTTCAGTGCTATTAACGAATACAAAGTGGGTGGGAGGAACGGAAAGGCACAGTAAGACAGATAGCTTTGTTCAGCTACTTAGTATTGCAAAGCCAGCATTCTTCAGCTGCAGCTTGTATCTGCTCCCTGTCCCTCCCACCCCTCTACTTTCCCCCACTTCTTTGTGTGCAATCATATTCCCAGGGATTATTTGGGAAACCATTAGCCTTACAAATCCCTGAACTCAAGGCTAAGTGGTATGCTTCCCAGGTTGCTGTGTAAGTTCTTTAATTACCCTCTTTCCCCAACCTCTGACTCAGATTCCAGTCTGTCCTATTGCGCAGCATAAGTGCAGACATCCAAAAGTGGGGGGAAGAACCAGGAATCTGCCATCATAATGAACTGGANAATGTTCCGTTCTCTAATTTGACTAAAGAATACAAAGAACCTATAGGCAATTGTTTAACAAATGCTTTTCCGAATTCAAACCATATATAGCATAATAGCACTAATATAGGTATAATAGCACCAAGGGGTTAGTTCCAGGTTTCACTGGATTTTTACTCCACTCTTATGTCCCCAGGTTTTCTGAAGACCAGCACTTTTAATCAGAGTGCTTTGAAGCGAGTTAGGACTACCTAAGACTTGTAACCCTATCATCATTTATGGAGTCTGCACCTGCAGAATCCTTTGAGGATTTCTTTTTAAACTTGATTGCAGGCAGATTAGAAAGACTAGCAAGAAGATACAGACAAGAAGGTCTAGAAAAATGTTATTTAGCAGTGCATATATTACTGCATTATTACCGAGAAGAACATCTGCCACCACAGATTAGAAGTCGTTGCATCAAATTGGTTCAGTTCAAAAGTTATTCTAGGAGGCAGAACAAAACACCAGTGTTTGCAAAAATGGTATAGTTTCCTTTATGCTGAGAGAAAAAAGGAATATTGGTATATCATTTGAAATGTCTAGATTTCTTGAGATGCCCATATTTTACGAGAGTTACTCCACTGTATTTTTTCCCAATAACTATAGCTGGTTAGAAGACTTTCTCTCTAAAGGCCTTCATCCATCTCTAGGTTACAGCAATAGGACATACCTGGGTACGAAGCATCAGGATAAAGGGCATAGCTAACAACTCAGTTCTCACAGTACTGCATTGCTGTTCACAGAGTGAAAACCATTTATGTGAAAAGGAAGGCTCTGTCTCTAGCTATTGAAACTATTTTCCACAAGAACACAACATCACCGTAAAGCTCTCCCCTTTCTGCTAAAAAAGAAAATGGAAAAAA
>VYZV01025886.1:33641-44800 GCA_013401275.1 Pandion haliaetus | reverse complement strand
AAACCAAATCAACCGGGGCTGTTTGGAGAGATTCAGTGTTGTATGCAAAGACAGTCTGGTGGGACTGCACATACACCACTGTCTAGAAAGATGTGTGCATATGAGAGATTCAATTGCTCCAATATTGCAAGGACAGGTATAGTAACTCTATTTTGAATGCTTAGTGAGGCAGGCTCTAGAGACTCTTCCAAACAAGAGCACATATCCGAACTAGTCCTCAAGACTTGCTTTAGATAGCTGTTTTCAGTGGAAACAGCTGGATGCAGAGCTTTCTGAAAATTTGCTATTTGTGATAACATTTCTGGTCAATACTTCAATTTGACACAAAGTTTGTGTAACTATTATGAACAGTAAGTAACACAAAAACCTCCAACATGAGTGACGTTTCAACATTAAGAATTCTTTTAAGTCCTGCAAGAAAATAAGTATCCATGAAAGGCAGAATTTGAGGCTGAGATGGAGCCCAGCTTTTGAACAAATATCAGGGCCTTCTCTACTTTGGGGAGAGACTAAGGAGAATGAGTATCCTGAAAGAAGTTCCAGTGGAAAGTCAGCTTGTTTTGAGCAAGACTTTCTAGAATAAAAAAATCCCAAAGAAAATAAGATGTGTGCATGATCCAGCTTAGATTGTCATTGGAAACACTCCCTAAAAAGCTTTTTCTGTGTAACTCAGTTAGCGTCTCACTTGTTGTTTGAAAAGAAAATGCCTGTTACTTTTTCTTTAAAAAAAAATATCTCCCTTTGTTTCAGTACCTTCTGCCTAAGTACTTCAGCATATTGCATTATGCACACTGTGAAATTTGGGTGTGTAAATCTTTCCCCTGCGCAGAGTCCTTGTTTTTTGTTTATAAAAAATAGAGTGTAAGGGGACATAAAATGTAAGTGAATCAAGCCCTCAGCTAGCATTTAATTGATAAGAACTAAAGCTAATATTAGATAACAAATAAATGGTCTGTTGCACAGGCATTTAATTAAACACCAAATTAATGCAGTAATGACCTACTGGAACTAACAGCCAGAAATGCTTTACTGCAGGCAAGCATCTGGAATGTTTCACCTTTTTTTTTTTCTTCCCTCCTGTACAAACACATCGAAAAGACATACATTCATTTTTAATACTCAGTCTGGAGGGCTTCTGTTTTGTCCTTTACCCTGTCTGAAACCTTGACCTCACTGGACACCAAACAGTCTTTGCTTGTGCCTCTTTCCTGATAGGCATAGCAAACAAAAAGTAAGTTGGTGTTCTTCTCTCCTCCCCCTCCACACCACCCTTCTGTATCATTATCTACTTGAAACTCAGCCCCGTACACCTTGGCTGATTACACACTGCCCGGAAGATTAATTGCAGACAGTACTTTGGATAATGGTCTCAGGTAAGAAGCCTACCATGCTGTGGAGAAGGCACAGGAATCAATACATTTCTTTATCTGTACAAGTCCATGTCTATAAAAGTGCTTTCAATCATACCCCAGAACATCTGAGAGGTGCAGGAGATTAACTCTGCTCAGACCCAATCAAAAGGCTTTCTGTCAGTCCTCTTGCAGAGCCAAAAGACGCAAGTCTTTAAGGGGGCTTTAGTCATACCTTGTCATCCTCTTCCATGCTGTTGTTTGAAGTTATCCTTGTACTACAAAGTAAACTTGTGTGGTTATTAGTTAGTATATATATGAGTTACCGACTCCGGATTCAACCCACCTGGTTCTGACTGAGTCAGGTCCATAGTCTCCCTGGTTTCCTCTGCAGTTGGTGGAGAGATATCCACTTCTCTCCAGTGGCTGCTGCAACCATTGGGTGAGCTCCACCTCTGCTGGCAGTGTTTTGCTCTCCCCACAGGATGTGGAAGGGTCCCATGTGGCCCCTCCCAGCTAAATACCAACAGTTATACTAGATGTGTCAGGGCCTATGTCAGGCCTTTCCAAAAAAGCCTAATGATTTTGTGATTATTAAAGTAGATTTCTGCTCTAGAGATCCTGCTTCTATGCCAGTCTCATCCCAGTTTCAAGACTTTCTAGTTTCTGTGCTTAACAAAAAGGAGATCCTCATGTGGAACAGGTACATTCATCTGCCCTGTTGCAACACTGTTTGAGTTCAAAATTCCATGTAAGTGTATGAGGTAAGAACTGAGGCAATACCACTGCTTCAGCCGTTATCTTACTAATTATGGTCTGAACGATAGAGAAAGTGAAGGAACAAGTCTTCAATTGTATTCCCACAGTTCATATAGGATTTAATGAAAGTTAGGCGCATAAATTATTCTAAGGACTTGGAGTTAAGCTCAAAGTCTCACAGAGTGTGTGCAGCACAGAAGAAGTGAACCATATCTATCTAAACACGTTACTTGTTAGATTGTATTTTCTCTTCAGAAGGGAATTTTTATCACCAGGTTTTGCCTCTTTATTTATCTATGTGCTACACAGGCAGGAATAGAAACAGAATCAATGTTACATTCAGCATCTCTGGTGTTCTCATCTTCAGATTTTAAATTCATCAGGTTATGCTGAAAAAATTGTTCATATAATACTTATTGCAGTACGTTCCCACCTGGAGGAAACTCGGTTTTGGAGCAAGACTTTAGATACCTAAATTACAAATCTACATTTGACTGAGTGATACATATTTGCTGTATTATCCATAGAACACTAGTCAAAACAGTCAATAAAGTCTAGACCACCATTCATTTCACCTTAAAATAGACACTTGCATTTGGAGAACTGAGTAATGCCCTAGACTCCATTCTCTATATTGACTAGATCTTCCCTACCCATGGCTTAGATTAGAAACCTAAAGTCAAATGACTTTATCAAAAACTTGGTACTAGCATAATAGTCATCCTAGTAATAGCAATAATAATAGTAATAGTAATAACCACAACAACAATAATAAAGAGCTCTGTGAGAGAACTGCAAAGAAATTGAAGAGATTTGTAATGGTCGTGATGATTCGGTAAGTGGCTGAATGCTGAATGAATCTTCCAGCTTGTGCCTGGGCATTATGTGTCACTAGAGTCATTGTTTTTTGGATGAGGGATAAATTTGAGACCTTTCCTTGCCATTACAGATCTCTTATCATTTTATAAGAAGTAAGGGTTGACCTCAGGGTCTTTGCCACATGACAAGGGGAATTATCATCTAGTTACTTAAATTCCTCTTGCAGCTTCCAGTACAGAACTTCTGTATTTTTTCCTGTCCTCTGCAGTTAGAACTAGCAATACCCATTGAAAAAGCAGTTCTTGTGTGCTGTATAGAAAGCAGTAACTTTTTAAGACTCAGTGACAATACTTTGATATATGGCTAAATGCATACACAAACTTATCCATGGAAATGTGTGATTACTCACACACTCCAGGCAAATTCTATTCCCCTTTATAGTCATTGACTCTTACTGTGATCACTTTGATGCTTGGCTTGAGAACATTTATACTGATATAAGTGTAGAAAAGCTCCTGTATGAGGAGCAAATTCTCTTTTTTTTTTTTTTCTCAGGCAATAGATGAAGTGCTAGCTACACCTGCTCTAAACAAAAGTACAGGTAACACCTCCCATCAGAGCACTGAACAGTACTAATTAGTTCATTAAACATCCCAGCATCCCTGTGGGGTAGGTATGTATTTTATTATCCCCAAGTTAGCAGGCAGGTAAAGTTGACTAGCTCAAAGACACACTTATGGTAAATGAAGGAACTCTAATGCCTACTCCTTTGTTCTACTGGGTAAACAAGTAATAGTTCAAAGTAGATTTTGTTCCATGTCCCATTATCATTGTTGTTTTCTGTGTGTCAAGTGGCACTGCAACAATAGTGTAAGAAGTCACTTTTTCAGTGGTGAACAAAGAAATTGTTAAAACAAGGTAGTTTCCTGTTGTAATAAAGGAAGTATTGGTGAATATGTAGACCTCCTATTAACAGCCCCCTTTATTGCCCAGCCCATACACCTTTTTCTGTAAAGTTTGCAAATATGGTTTGAAGGAAAGCATGGTGTGACTTTGAGAACATACCTGAGCCTTTCCAATGCAGCCTGCATTGCACACGTCTACACAGTATATGAGCTGGTACTACCAGGGATAAGGCATCTGGAATTTCAAGTTCAGATGGCTCAGAACCAGATTGAGCTCATAAAATGAAAATTACCACAGTCACAAAACTAACCGAGGTAATCATGTACTATTTAGACAAGCAGCAGCATTGCCCTTTGTGAAGGGCTTTGGAATGTGCAAGTCAAGTGTATGGTTGCATAAAGATTGGGGATATTACACCCAGAGAAATCCTCTGAAGATGACAGCATCATTAACTATTTACATCGTGACTCTACCCATTATTACATCTGACAAACAGTTTAATTTCAAGGAGGAAACAAAAAAATAAAAAAATAAAAAAATAAAAAACCCCACTCTAAGACAGAAACAGGAAAAGAAGGCAGCTGTGTGTCAACAAAAGCAGTTCAGAAGTGAAAAGCAGACAAGATGTCAAGCACCTCAAAGGTGAGGGATGGGAAATGAAAGGTTCTGCTGCTTTCCCTGTTCCCCTACATTCATTTGAGATAAATCACAACTGCTTATCAAATTCAGGATTTAATACAACATGGCAATAATTTGAAGCCATGCATAGAGAAACAAAGAGTCTTTCCTCTCAGCCCCATTTTTCACAGTGAAATGAACAGTCACTTATAGCAATGACAATGGTCTATTTTACCCATATACAAGCAGGTATATATCATATCCAAAACATCCAAGTAATGATTAGACTGAGTGTTTGCGGTATATAAAATTAGCCCAAGGGATAATTTGGTCTTTGTGTGACTCAGCTGCTACTTTCTCAGACCAGATGAGTTTCATAATATAGCAATTGTTAGAAAAGGCTAAGGCTATAGAAAGCTGATATGATTTTTCTGACTATTTAAACAGGCTCAGGAATATGTACTGAACAACTGACAAGAGCTAATGTATGGAACACAAAAGGCCTGAGTAATTTCAGCCATTTTAGTTAAGGTCAGAAGGGTCCCAAGGAAAAACAGGTTTCTTAAACATGAGCTGTAGCAAGTTGAGGCAATTCATTGTGTTCTTTTCTGTGTCAGACTAAGGTGAGAATAATTTTTTACGTAAGCAATTGTTAGAGCTGCCCAAATGATCTGCTGGGCAGCTCAAATCCTGATGCAGGTCTGTCATGCAAGTTCAGAGCTAGGTTGAGAGGAAACAGCCTCAAGTTGCGGCAGGGGAGGTTTAGATTGGACATTAGGAAAAATTTCTTCGCTGAAAGGGTTATCAAGCATTAGAACAGGCTGCCCAGGGAAGTGGTTGAGTCACCATCCCTGGAGGTATTTACAAGACTTGTAAATATGGCACTTA
Organism: Pandion haliaetus; assembly: GCA_013401275.1. NCBI lineage: Eukaryota > Metazoa > Chordata > Aves > Accipitriformes > Pandionidae > Pandion > Pandion haliaetus. The sequence goes on along the minus strand of VYZV01025886.1, from coordinate 39,461 downwards.
GGGACATGGTTTAGTGGTGGACTTGGCTGGGTTAGGTTTATGGTTGGACTCAATGATCTGAAAGGTCTTTTCCAACCTAAATGATTCTATGTTTCTATGATTCTAATAGGTAACTGACAAAGCTGAGGAGCAAGTTTCTCAAAAGCTATAGGGTTGCTCAAATGGGTCTAATGAGAACATGAAACTATGACCAAGGAGAAGGCATTTTCTTTTTTAATCAACTCAACAAAATACTTTGCCAATCATACAAATATGATTTTCTTACACAGGGAATAAATTTTTTGTATAATAACAGGGGGGTGGGGTACCTCTAAGTAATAATGTTCTCATCATCAGAGAGGGACAGTTCCCCCTGCATTCAGTAGATCACAGAAATTGTCACATCTGCCAAATTGTATGGTGTCATACTTCACTCCTGTAAATAGGGGACAATATGCAAACATCTACTTATCCATATTTTAAGCATGAAGGTATGAATAAAAACATAAGCTGTTATGTCAGTCTGCTTGTATATATGTGACACACACAAGCAAAGGAATTAAGGGAGGACATTTCTTTGATTGTGTCCATTTTAGGATGTTATTAATTATTGCCCACTATATTTCCTGTTGCCAGAAGGAGAATACCTGCTTAGTGAGCACTTACTAAATGCTCTCTTTTTAATTTATATAGCAAAGTACAGTCTCATGATATGTTTACTACATATTATTCAACTTTTATTTTGAAGACAGAATCATTTATTTCTTCCCAGGCTTTTCAGCAGTTCTCATCAATATACCATCTGTCTGCTTTGTAGGTATGAATATATTTATCTTCGCAAGACTAAAAATGTGCTGTATAGGTGGGGATATTGAGGCACAAAGTAATAAGCTGAAAACCGCTATCTAATTTTGAGGGTGCAGTTTTACATGAGAACAATATGACCCAGTCTTTCCTCTTAGTCCTTTTGACACAGTCATAACCATTTCTTAGACCTTCTTATACAGCCTCCACCTCTGCTGCTTCACTGGTCAGGGGCTGCCCCAAGAAGGGGGATGACCCAGGAGCTGAGGGTAAACCAGCACAGGAACTGAGTGCCAGGGCTGAGCTGAAATGGGGGTCCTGGGTCATGGGCAGGGGTTGAGTGAGGATTCTGGCTGAAGCTGGTCAGGGCCATGAAAGACCATGAGTGTCCACAGGGCCCCAACACCAAGTTTGAACTATTCTTCCCATCCCTCTCTGCTTTTCAAACACCCGTTATGCAAAGAATTTCAGCTTGCTCCTTTTGTCCCCCTTCCCTATCGCCCTCAATGTTGGTCTGTCCCAGACACCTGTCTGAGCCTCCCATATTCAAACCCAGATTTCACACCCAGTCGCAGTATCCTCTTTTCACTCATATCCTCCAGGCTGGCTTTGTGTTCCAATATATTGCAACTCTCTATGACACCAAAGCCTGGATAAATTGCTTTCTTCCTACCCCTCCAGCTCCAGATCAGCTGACTCTTCACATCAACAAAATCCTTTTTCTGCCTTTTGGTCAGCTTTTTTTTCTCTGCATCCGTGCTTCAGCACATTGGGTCAAGATGAAATATTTGGTTATTGCAACTGCTAAATTCTAAGGTATCTTTGCTAAGCAAATAGTTTAATTTTGGAAAGACCTATAATCAGTCACAGGGAGATTTCATAATAACAATATGCATACATATGCACATAAATAGACATGCAAAACCATCTATGAACAGCCACATAGCACAGACATTTTCAACTTGATCATACAAGTTGTCAAAATTATTATTAAAATCATGTGGGAACTTTACAGTAAGTGTTGCTGTCAGCCTCACTTAGAATACTTTAACCAGAGATCCCCACTGTATCTAGAATAAGTTCCAAATTTAATGTCTAGGATAAACAAAGTATGAAATATGCATATATTACATGACATATGGCAACCCCAGTTATATTTAAACAAGTGAATTTCCTTAATCTGGATTTAAATATTAGCACACTAAAACTTTAGAAGATTATTTTCAGGATTTTCACATTTTCATGCATAAATTTGGACATCTAAATTAGTATTTAAATAGCTAAAATATTTCTGCTGTTCAAGAGTTCCAAGTACACCATTTCCCAGTCTTCTTTGCAGAATTTATGGATAAGGTAGTGTTTGTTTTTATTTCTGGTTAATAACAGATTTTCAAAACATACAGTTTTATGAAGTCTGAAGCTATTTACAAAGTCAAGACAATTCTGGGGAAAAGCTTCAGCCCAAAAAGGGAGCACAAAACAAAGTACTACAAAGGTAAAAATAATTTTTTACAAAGTTCACTTTTTTCTTTTTAAGTGGCTTTCGAAATTCACTACTGACCCAGTATCAAGTTGAAGTAAAAAGACATTAAATAAAAGTTATGTTTAACCATAACAAATGCTCTTGCAGACCATACAGTTGGGAACAATGCATAATCTTTCATATTTTTTTCAATAAAATAAAATATATTTTTATACTCATAATATATTTTTCCCTCTAATTTTTTAGCTTATCCAGCAACTGAAATTTTGTCTACTCTCATAATTCTCATACAATTCATCTGAAAATCAGATGCCGTTTTAAAAAGACATATTCAGAAGCATGCCAGCATTTGAAATGGTGCTGTTTAATATTTTTATCTTCAGGAAAGCATGTGGCAGTGATAATTACCTGAATTTGATGATCTGCAGAGCTAACACCATTGCATTATTCTGTGTCAGTGGCAAAAACAGTGCCCTCACGGTACTTTGTGAAATGTCCCATTGCAGTAATATCAAGCTGTCATGATTTTGTAAAATGCAGATGAAGATTTCTTCCACTGTCATTCTTTGGATACTAATCAGGGAAACCTATAGAGTGAATTTGAAAAAAAAAGAAAAATTCATGCTCTGCAGAAAAAAGAAACAGACTCAAGCTGTGGAGCAAGTTGTTTCCAGAACTCATCTTAGAGTAAGTGAGTCTTTAGAATAAGGAGAGCATCTTAATTCAAGAAGCAAAAGAAAGGCAAAATGGCATAATATTTCAAAAGGTAGCCACTACTTGTGGGGTTTTTTCCTTAATTGATGCCTTGAGTTTGCTTCCTTTACATGATGCTTCAGTGTCTTTTCTCCTGCTTGACTAGACAGATAGGCCGTGTCTCGTCTACTGCAACTGCTGTTATATGGTCTTTATTTTGCTGCTACTACACATGATCTGGTTTAATCTCTGTGGGAAACACTGAATTCTATTAATCCACCTCTCCACACACAGAAAGGTACTGATTCACCTGAATGCCTATATTCCCAATGTATAGTAACTGACCCATTAAGCTGTTCATGGAAAGGCCAAAGAAAAATGATATCAGAATTTTCTTAGAAAGAATCCCAAGGTTTCAGGTGGAAAACATTAGAGGAAATATTCAAAGCCTGTTGGATTGACTGTCACTATACTTAATATAACACAGCAGCAGATGTAAGCACAATTTCTGTACATTCCTTAAAAAGGAATTCCAGTGTGGCAAACATTTCAAACAAAGTAAATTTTATCTTCCTTCAATATTTGCTATCCTTTTTGGGGGGATATTTTTCTTCCTAGTGGTGTGCAGCAGAAAGTCATAACTTCAGATAAACCAGGAATAGAGCCAAAATGCTACAACTTGATTATGAATGAAATGCCATCTGGATTCCATATTCAGGCTGATCGACAAAAGTCACTAGAACACTCCGTGCCTCTGTATCCATCTATAAAGCTAGCCAATGGTAATAAAAACGTCCTTCCAATAAGGTCTTTTTTTTCCCCCTGTGTAATATTTCTAAACCTCTGTGAGATCGTAGGACAAATAATGTCATACTTCCTCTCATAATATAGCTTCTTTTGTAGAGAGCACTGATTGGACCAGGTACTTTAGTTGAATAGTCTTGCCATTTTCTAACACAGCTTGCTGTTCTCTGACAACTTCTCACAAAGTATTTTTTACAAAGCATTTTTATGTTAAAGTGTAAATTTAATTCCCTTTGCTGAAAAGTCCTTATCTCTGTTCTTGTTGTTAGACCTTCCATGTTATTACTGTGTCTCACTTCACCTTGCAGAGCCTCATATGTCGCACTAAACCTTTCAAAGGCACCACAGTATTTTCTTGCAGGGACACTTTTCTCCTTTCCATGCATATGCTTGATATCCTCTCCTTAAGATTCCCTTTCAGTGCATGCTAGAAGATGTTCTTGAACTTGTCCACAGCTATTTCTAATTTGTCTGATCTTCATCAGTCAGTTTAAAGGAGCATAAAATGTCATCTACCTCATCCTTCACCGTGTGTGTATTAATGTATTTATCTGATTCACTTCCTCTTGCTCATCTAGGCTTGATGCAATTCCAAATCTTTCAGATCTCCTAATTTATTTCAGTCACTCTTCAGGCTTACTGAAGTTGAATTTCTCAGGTGGACTAGTCTGAAATGATGTCATGCTCTAACAGTTCTATAAGCAATTATCATCTTAATAGCCTGTAAGCCCTGTTTTGTATACTCTCTTTTGGTCTGCAGCCAGGCAAAGAAGCCTATTTAGCCCCAGATCTCTGCTTTCTTTATGGAAGCAGGAAAAGAAGCAAACCAAACAAAAACTGGCAAAAGAAACCTGTCTTCGCCAGGTAGCTTGGCATAGCTACCATGTTCAATTGACATGAATGCTGATGATTCAGCCATGTCACCTTGCTTTGGACACACCACACCTGTACCTTTGTGATCAATGGTAACTGATCTATTTCATTCCAGATAACCTGAGTAGTGCATCTGTTTTATATAAGCAGTAAATGACCTAACTCTTCCTCTCAGAGTCTAGTCCAAGTTGAGCTCAACCTTGCATGAAGCTAGAGAAAAACTTAGCTGAACTTCTTTTCTTTCACTCTTTGCCACTCTGGCTTGGGTCAAAGAATGCAGTTTAACAAGAGGGTATTTCACCTCACCTAAACTTAGGATACTGAGATATAGGTGCTAAGACTTAACTGTCACTGAGACTATTTTGGTAGTCAGCAGAAGTGGACCCAGACACCTCCAGAGGGTGACTCTATCTCTATACAGAAGGAGTTTCAGCAGCCAGCTCTCAGTAAGAAAGGATAGGCTTAATCACATTAAATATTAGTTTCTTCAGTATATGTGCCTATATCTGAAGAAGCCCCTATAGGTACATCTTATATAAAGTGTGGGACTAACCAACGCGCTGCAGTTTGCAGAGTTCTTAATTTCATTTTAAACTGGAAATTACATTTTCTCACCTGCTCTGTACTGTAATCTCTACCTGCTGTATTTACTAAATCTGCATTTCATGTGTAAAGAAGTGAGATGGATCTTTTCCTTACAGAATTGGGCAACTGAAAAAAAGGGTGTTAATTTTTAGAACCACAACCCCAGATTCTTGACAAAAAACAGATGGAACATTAAGGTGGGTTGGATGTGATTTCCAGTATTAACGACTGTCGTGGTTTCGGTTTCAGCCCAGCCGGTAACAAAGCACCATGAAGCCGCTCACTCACCCCCCTGCCCCCCCACCCCTGGTCATGTTGGGATGAGGAGAAAATCCAAAGGCAGGCTCGTGGGTCGAGACAAGGACTGGGAGGGATCACTCCCCACTTATGGTCACGGGCAAAAGACAGGCTCAACTTGGGAAAAAAAAAAATCGATTTAATTTACTACCGATCAAATCAAACACACAAGGGTATTGGGAAGGGAAACCAAAAATCAGAACACCTTCCCCCCACACCGCTCCCGCCTTCCCGGCTCAGCTCCATTCCTGGTGCTTTCTACCTCCTCCCCCGGCGGCGCAGGGGAACAGGGGATGGGGGTT
>VYZV01025886.1:0-20226 GCA_013401275.1 Pandion haliaetus | reverse complement strand
TGTCTCGACCCACGAGCCTGCCTTTGGATTTTCTCCTCATCCCAGCGTGGCCAGGCGAGGGGGTGGGGGGGTGAGTGAGCGGCTTCGTGGTGCTTTGTTACCGACTGAGCTGAAACCATGACAATGGGATAGGATAATAGTGTGATAGGGGATAACTGAAAATGCCTGGGAAAAAGAAAAGAAATACAGCAAGCATATAGTGAAACTGACTGAGAGTACCTCCCTCGCCTCCTGCAATTTCCTGTTCAATTTGCACTTAGAATCATAGAATCATGGAATATATCAAGTTGGAAGGGACCCATAAGGACCATTGAGTCCAACTCCCTGTTCCTCACAGGACTACCTAAAACTAAACTATATGACTAGGGTGTCATCCAGACGCTCCTTGAACTCTGGCAGATATTTCCAACATTTGTTAGAAAACAGAAATTTTCCAGTAACTTTTTGAAACCTTGAAAAAATTAACATCCATAATACCCTTGGTCAAGGAGTTCTAAAGATTAGATACTTATAATATGTACAGCCACCTCTTTTTGGACAGTTTTGAAACTGTTATTGGTCAGCTTTCTTTGATTCTTCCCTCCCAACTCTTGCATGGCAATGCATGTGATGATGGATACAGCAGTATGTCAGCTGTAACTGCCTCAAATTGCATCATTTCTTATTTATGAACAGAAAAGTGCTTAAGTCTGCAATTGTAAAAATGATCTTTTTGGGGAGGGGATTTTGTAGCTTATGGCACCCATATACTAAAATAAGAGGAACAAACCCCAGTTCTATCCGCATTTGCAGATGTACCTGCCAGAAAAGCATGTGACAGACAAAAGAGTCATTTTAGTTATTGAGGCGCCAGAGGAGAGTATCTTAAGTGCTGAGAAAGCTCTCACAGCTTCAGCCTTGCCTTCTTTGGAAGACTATAAGGGACGATGAAAACACCCTAATCTGGTTTCTAAAAAATAAAAAATTTGGAATGTTTACTTTTTACTTTAGAAGAAGAAAGACTGAAGGATAAGTCTCTTTCCTTTTCATCTGGGTGGTCCTTGGTGATTTTGGACCACACTTGAACTGCTTGAGCCTTTGTATTGCTTTCTAGTCAATGGGACAAGAGCGGTCCTCAGCAGCTCAGGAAAACCTCTATATTGGAAATACTTTGACTGAAATGGAAATGTTTTCTCAAGGGGGATGTCAATTCTGAAAGTATTTGCAATGTCATTGCTAGGATAAGATTGCACTGACATTCTCATTTCATTATTATTTAAAAACAGTAAATGATAGAGTCTAAGATGTCACTCTTCAGCTTCGGTGTTTGAGAAACATGGACTGTAGCTAGTTGTCTGTTGAGCCTTGCTGTTCTGACAAAACACAGCAAATCTGCTGTACTCTGTTTGTAAGGATTAGCAAAATGCTGCCCAGAACTAGAGTTGGTAATTTACCAGGAACCTGAGCTTTGCACTGGATCTGTGCAGAGGACACATCTGTTACAGAAACCTAGACCTCTTTTTGTCTTCAAAGCATTTTGCAAATATTGAACTATACTAAATATTTATTTGGAAAAAAACATGGTGACACTTCACTGACATTGGTGTGTTACGGTTGCTTTGTGTTTGGGCAGTATGGCTGATGAACTAGTATTACACCGTTTCTCCAAAGTGACCCAAAGTATTGAGAGAATTTGGGAAGATCACAGAGAGAAAAGCACATTTAAAGTAAGATTAGAATAACTCAGAAAGTCATGCCCCACAGCTGTAGACTCAGCTACCAAAATTCGGCTTGCCATATTGATGCAGCGACATGGCGATAGGCATCACAGGTTGGTATCTCAAGACTGCCAGAATCTTTCAGTTCTGGGACTTCTGTCAGCTGTCTCCCTGAATTTGTTGTGATTCTTTGTAACTGCTCTCTAAAGACTGGCCAGGTCTTAGAGTCTTGGCAACCTAAAGCCATTTGCCAGTGAAGAGGAGGCTTACCAAGATAGACTCTGAATTTGCTGTGTGGCTGCCAATGACTTAGGAGCAGCATGCTGGACATCTCCAACCTGCATGTTCTAGAAAAAAATCACTGTTCCTAAACCTTGCAGTAGAAAATAGATTCCATGCCACTTGTGGCAGCTGCAGTTCGTATGGACGATTGGTTAGAATGGATAAAAACAGATTTCCCAAACCAACTGTATTCAATGCAACATATTTTTCATATGTTTAATGGAACAGAAATTTTTATTTTAAGAGGCATTTATGAGCACTGCTAGCTCTCTGCCTAGGGAGTGGAGACCTGGTAGGAGGGAGAGCTAGCAGGTGTAAGAATAAAATTAGTTTTATCATAAAATTGGAAAGGAACTGAAATTTTCTCTCCTTACTTTTGCCCTTAAACACTGATGAAACACAGCCATTAGGCATAAAAGATCCTCCCGTGCACAGCTACCTCACAGTTTAACCCTTTTCTGGGGAGTTCAGGCAAAAGCACTGTACTTCAGTGGTTGGCACAAGTAACCCAACAGTGTTGGCAACGCAGCCTTTGATTTAAGCCAATACCATTAAAAAGAACAATTCTTCATTATCAGTCCTGGAAGCTTCCTCCATGCCAATTGGTGCTGCAGAGAGTCACAGAGCATTTAGTACTTCGGTGGTGAAGCCTTGCAGTCTGTCAGCGTAGGAGATGAGGCACCATCTCCTCTGTCTTCATACACCGTTTCCCAGTTTTGTTTAAGAGAGGATTTATGCTGTTCCCACACAACCCCTTTTCCCTTTCTTTAACTGAAGGAATATGCACCAGAAATAGAAGAAAAAGTCTGAAAATGGCTTTGCTGTCTTTACATTCCTCTTCTTCAATATTGTGAAGCAAAAGGAAGTTAGCAGAGCTCCCAGCTTAGTCTAGCTCCAGGTCTTACCTCAGATGTGTTCACATATCACTTGTTAATGTCTCCTTGCAGCCCTAGAGGATGGATTCAGCGAGCAAGAGCACTATTATTTGCCTGAGAATATAGCTAGTTGGGGTCTGTTTGTTAATGTTGCAAGGAGGTTGAACAACTGATTTCCATTAAAGATTAAGTTCAGCTTTAACTACAGCTTTGTAACCGTGTCCAGTGTGATATTTGGACTTACCACAATCATTTTGGACCAAAATATCAGGCAAGGGATCTTACTAATACAGATTAATTCAGAATTTCATTCTATTTCCTGTTTTTTTGGAGTTTGGAGCAGTGGTGAATGTTCATTCTCTTGGAAGAACCAACAAAATATTCCTTCTTGGCCAAACTTTGAGTAGAAAATTTTAATCCTAACTTTTCAGTTCTCCAAACAAAGGGAAAGGGGAACAAAGAGATGACTTGTGCTTCAGTAATTTTTAAGGCTGAAGTTCAGGTTGGGGTAAAAAAAAATGGTTTTCTTTGTAAATTCAATTAATTTTACGTGCTAAAAAAATACACAACCCCATACAGAAAAATGGAGAAACAATTTCTAACCAAATAGGAGATTAAACACATCGAGAGTGGGAAAAATGATGCCTCCCAGCAAGAGGAATAGGAAGGAGGAAGATGAGTAAAGCTCCCTGAAAATAAAAGAGCAGAGAGAAATTGAGAATCATAGGAGATGGATAAATAAACAACAAGGTTACAAGTTCACAAGCCCACCCGGCAGGCACTATTAGGACTTTAATTTGCTACAATCACCAATGTGCATGGTGTGTGTTTACTTCAAGGGGAAGGAAGTCGATTTTCTGCTTGTGACTAAATATGCTACCAACATATCATGATGCCTGGCCGAATTCACCAAAGCATGTCTTTGCTGCTCTTCACTGGATTGTGTTCAGAGACAGTTGTGGTACCTGTTAAAATACTTTAATGAATCTGATACTCATGAATGGTGCTGAAATGACAGCCTTGGAAATTGAAGTCTTCTATCAAACTACAGAACTTGCACAGTATAGATGAAAATAGTGCCAACTTCTGCCATGCTATCCTCTCAAAACTTCTCAAATTTAACCTAGAAAAATTATTTCTGGTGGTAGTTGCACTTCAGCCTCAATGCCTGGTCATTTCTTCCTACTTCAGATATAATTGCCAGCAAGTATGTGGATTATCTTGGTGATTTTATACTGCAGGCAGGAGCTGGGCAAGATATTTTCAACAGAATTATTTCTTATCAGAAAAAACAGTTGCATTGAAATCAGAGTGTTCTGGGAAAGTGTAAAAATTGCAACATTCTCAAAAGGAAGGTGCTGAAAAAAATGCTTTTTTATATATTTCCTTTTTCTTTTCATTCTTCAGAATTCAATATTGACATAATTATATTATTATTTTCTATGTAGTACAGCTTATATCATGTATCAGACTGGTATTCCGAAATGAAGTATTTTAATTTATCAAATGTAAACATTTCAGTGCTTCTAAAATAAGTGATTTCTGAATTTCAATAGTAAGGTCAATTTCAATGGGGAATTTTATTTTGCCTGAATAATAAGAATAAAAAAGCTCAGATTCTCTCAGGGTTGATTTTTTTTTTTCTCTTTTTTTTTTCCCCATCTTTAATCTTTTGTGGAAAGGGAAGACAGCTGTCCTGTTTCTGTGTACTCTATGTCAGGTAATAATGACCTGGGAATCTGGAGGGAAAGAGAGACTTTGGGGCAAATTTATAGTGTTGGTTAACCTATGGCATTTAGGACAATTTTTGAAATATTTGGGCCCCAGGCCAAGGTAGAAGGACAATAGTCCTAGTTATTATTTTAAGTTATTTATCTATTATTTATCTATTATTTACCTACTTTAGCTCTTTCCTGAGTGCTCAAACAAATCTGAGCCGGCTCTAGTGGTGGGAGGGGGAGGAAGGGTTGTGATCTCTCAGTGCAGAGAAGGGACCTCATTCCTGCTTTCCGAAGGATATTATAGCAGGAAAGGAGGAGAGGGTGGAGGACAGATCCCTCTGGCGCAGTCACAGAGGCAAGGGTGGAGAAGGAGGCTCTGTTGAAAGCAACACAGAATGAGCAATAAGAAAGTTAAGAAGAGTCCAGAAAGACCAGCATGCTGATTGTACAGCTCTCCCCTTGAAAAAACATGATGTTGGCTTAAATGATAGGTAGAAAAGAAGAAACAGAAGAAATAATCCCTTAAGGAAGTGTCTGAGAGTTGATACATCAGACCTTTACACAGAAAAACAATGTTCATGATACGTACCAGCTGATAGCTGTTCTCTCTTCTGACCTTTATCTTCAGGTGTGAGGACAGACCTGAAAACTCACTCATGGCTTTCCACTTGAGAGTTATCTTTTCTTCCACTTATCGCATGCCTACAAAGCAGGACTCAGTCATTACCTTCACCAAAGATAAAAGAATTATTGCATTCTCCGTATACACACTCTCACTATCCTTAATTTCTTCAAGCACTTATATCAAATGGTGTACTACACAAGATTGTTTTTTATCCTGAGTAAAAACTTGTGGACCTGCCAGCCATTATACCATCTTACTGCTTTCTGGAATAACCAGTTTTATGGAAAGAGATGCAACCTTCAAAGTAGGCATAACTCCTGTTTTACGGATTTCAGAAGACAAAAAAACATTGAGCAATTAATTCAAATATAAAAGTGGCATAACTTGCCAGCACCATGGGCTTGGCTGACCATGTGTACTCTTTTTAACTATGCCAAGTATCCTGTTTGCTCTGTTTACTTCTAGTCCTTCAGTGCCCAGTTCAGTCATTGTGGCTACCATAGTTTGGGTAGGGTCTGAAAGAGGAAAACAAGTAACTGAGGGCCAACCCTGGAACTGTGTTTATTACACAGCATTGTTAATGCAGGTGTTAAAAAATCATTTTTTATCTTTGCTCCTCCCCAGGAACAGTTTGAAAAATCGCTGTCTTTTTGTGAGACACAGATATGGCTGCCAGCATGATAATGTTGTGGGACCCAGTACCATCTGGAAGACTAGACGCTGTGGTCAATTCCTGACTAATCTTGTTAGGTCAACTGTGAATAACTGAAATTCTGTCATCAGGAGCATACTCAGAGTTGTTTTTCCACTCTTTCAGGTTTTAATGACCCAGGCTTGAGCAGCCTCCTCCATTAGCTCGTTAGGTGTAATGGCATCTCAGAAGCAAGGTCACAGGCCCTGTATGGCTTCTGTCTCCTGGCCAGATCCTGTTCTGTGGGACTATACAAAATCAAACCCCCAAGAAAGCTTATATTTGGTTTGTTTCATTGATTTTTTTTTTTTTTAATTTCAAGAGTTAATGAGAAGCTAGTATCATGACGTCATGAGTAAAGTCCTGCATCTTCCTTTGGGGCTGAGGAACAAAGAATCTCTCTTATCCTCCAAAACATTGTTTCAGATGTACTTCTCATCAGATAGCTGTACCAGTGTTCCTTGTAACCCCAGCTAACCCATCTGTGGCAATCTGTGGAAACTGCATAATTGAAATGCAAGAGTTGGACCTTACTGATAAGACTTTATCAACTTAGAAGAGCAATGCACACCCTCTAAGCTACGACATAGTCACTCGATGGGGCTGTCTGTCTACAAAAGTTCTTATCCTGATAATGCACAGGAAGATTTTCCTACGACATGTCTGCTCAGTAGGGGCTAAACTCCCTCCAAAGGTGTTCTTGTTCTTTTAGGGATTCACTGATGGGACTGAGGGGTGGTGAATGTGCAGTGGACACAGCCTTTGTGTGCCAGATCTGCTCAGCACCTTTGAGACAGAAGCAGTGCTGTTCTCAGGACTAATGAGATTGTGCCCGTAAACACTAACTGATCAGCCTTGCTGTCTCCCACAGGTCCAAACCATATTTTCAGTAATACTTGTACACACAGCAAACTGAACAAAAGCTGAACTCCTACACCTCTCGTGTGGGCTATCCAGAGCTGGTCTGGACCTCCTGGTTCAGTCCACCCAATCTAATCCGGCAAAGCTCCTGCCTCAGACAGATCTTCTCCCACTTAAACCCTCTGCTGCAGCTCCTGGCCCCAACCAGTGGCTCTGGGGCTCAGCTTCCTCTGCCTCGACCCCTGAATTGACCCAGCTACAATCACGTGCTGCCCACCGTGCAGTCCTTCAGCTGGCTGCTGCACCCATGCGGGGCTTCTGCAGACTATGCTCTGGGATCATCACATACCATCATGCATATAAGCTGTATTTCAAGTGTAAATAGAGCTTCTCCTCCTCCTAAATGAAGTTCAGGTCACTGCCGATCAGTTCCCTATTTTGGAGGGGGAGTGACATCCCTCCTCACTTGAGGACTGGAAGTCATTCTCTCCCTCAACTGGAAGGTGATGATAATCTTTAGATTGAGGTCCTCCACAGCATAGCTTTAGGAGTCTAGCCTGTGCAAGACCATGCATAGTGTTTCATTTCTCTATTTTGAAGCTATTTGTAGACTCTCACTCCAATGATCTATAATTGGAGTTGTGCTAGACCTAAATTAAATTCAAAACTAACTAGTAAACAGGTTGTTTTGCACAGGTATTTCATGCATGCAAATATCTACAATTATGTAGAAGTGTGTGAAATTCATACATATTTAAATATATGGCAATAGAGATCTCATTGATCTTTTCAGAACTTAGACTGAGAAATGGCTGAGTTAACACTACCTTGTTGTTCAGGAGCAACCAGATTATTTTGCTGCAGTGTTATGTTTCTTAACTTGCCATGGTTGTTTCCTTTTTCCCTTTGTCTGTTGCTTGTGGCTGGTGAAACCCATGCAGATCTGAAAAGCTGCAGAACCGCATTGTCTGCATATTCCTTTTGCTGTTTCTCATCTGAAAACAGTACCTCCTGGCACCTGGAAAACCATCACAGATGCAGAACAGGTGATCTTTACAGAATGCTATTCAAAGTGAACAGTCTGCCAGGCCCATAGACAACAAAACACACTGCTGACTCCAGCTGGAGCGAGCGATTACTTTGATAACAAATTAAAACAGGCTCAGAAATTGGAAATGAAGGAGCTATGCAAGGATGAATAAACTCCTCAGATAGCCCCAATTTTGTGCAAGTCTGTCCAACATGTGCTATAAATTGGTACTCTTCATTAATAGCTAGTGTTTAGCCACTAGCATCCTTCAAGAGGACGAATCAGGATCTGGCTCCTTGCACAGTGCTAACTTCCATCCTGATTGAGGAGACTATTTTCTCTTAACATGTTCAGAGCGCTTCCTTGGGATCTTAAAAATTCTTTATGTGTCATTTTGCTTCTTGCATATGCAGACAATTGTAATGCTCAATTTAAAAATGTTCATATATTTTCTGTCTATGGGATTTTTACAGCACTGGATAATTCCTCGATGATTACTGTTTTTAATAACCACATAATTACTGTATTAATCAGAACTGTCCTATTGGCTTCTGTGTGACACAGAAGGGCAGAAGCAAGATAGAGATAAAGATACACCATACTTAAAAGAGACCTACAACATTTTTTTGTGTTCACTTTGCAATATGGCACACACAGAGGTCAAAACATAGGAACAGACTTAACAGATATCAGCCCAGAAGTCCATAGAGACAAATGTCTTTAACCAATAGTCAATTTGGAAGAATTGGAACAAGGTATAATATGTGAAGCTATCAGAAATGACAGCTAGCAAGACAGAGCATTAATATGGGAGTATCCAGGACTCCAGGCATGTGCACAGCACCTTGTGGTTTGAGGGGACACACAAACACAGATGAGACCCATCCTTCTGCAATAATTAATATTCTCAACAATACTGAATTGGTTTTGAAATCAGAAAATAAAAGAGAAGATCAGAAAATTTCTACAGATTCTGTGAGAAGACAGTAGGTGAATTGCACAGGACAAAAAGGAACAAAATTAGCAAAAAGTTAAAAATTGCAAAATATGATGTTTGCATGAATTGGTGCCTTAAGGAAAAAACTTTCCTAAACTTGGGTGCAGTTCTTGTTGCGTGCACTCCTTCCAAAAAGTTTGGGGAGGATGGCTGTGTCTACACAGGACAATACATATATATATAGATAGATACCCAGGCTCTCTCTAAGTAAGGCAGTGCTGTAATAATAACCTCATGTCATGCCCACGTGATGCTCAGCGCACGTGAATTATTGTGAGGTGCAGCACTGCTCCTGCTCACCATGACATTGCCATATCAGCGCATTTGGAGCTGGGCGTAGGATACCCCACACTGAGATGAGTCGCTTGAAGAGATGTACGATCATGGACCGAGATCCAGGTTTGCCAGAGTCAGTGTGATCAGCACATGTGACAAGAAGAGGCTAAGCCAAGATCTTCAAAGCCACTTTTGTCTTGCCTAGAAGAGGCAAGGAGGGGCAGAGGTGGGTGCCAAGCTGAGTGTGGGTGTACGTCTCCAGGGACCAGCGAAGGCAGAAGCAGAGCACTCCTAAATGCTAGAATTACTGAAGCTGTGAGGACTGACTGCAGAACAGCTATGTTTGCAAAGCAGCTTGAAATTATCAAATGCAGGCCCTAAAGTATTGTCACTTATGACTAACAACATTAAGGAGTTTCTTTACATATAAGAATTTAAAGGGAACCAGAGCACTTAATTCTAAGTCACTGCCTTTACCAATCACTCCTAAAGATGTAGTTTGCCACAGTAAAGACAAATTTCCTTTTTGCTTTTGATACCTGCTTTAGCCCTTTATATTTCTTCTTAGGATAGTTGGCAATGCTTTTTCCCAGCTGCTCAATTTTTCCTTTACTGCAAGCATACATAAGCAGTGCCCATACTCAGTGTTCAGCATCTAAACCCCACACCCAAGAGGCATCCTTTAATGGATGTGAACCCTGAAAGGAAGGTTACTTTCATTAGTGGGATTAGGAAAACATCCCCTGTTTGGTTTGATCATCCGCTAGTTGGGACTGATTGTATGAATCTGAAATGGAAAGCAGCATTTTTTTTTTTTTTTTTTTTAACTGACTTTGATGGACAGTTCCTTTTTATAATGTACAAATAATCTTTCTGACCCTGATAAGCAGGTCTGATGATACTCAGCTGAGTAATGTACCAGAACTGAAATTTCCATCTACTTGATGTTTTGCACAGGGCTTTTGATGAAGTCACTGTCACCTGCTATTAACTTAATATCAAGTCTTAATAGGGTCCTTTTCTTTCCATCTTCACACTGTTGGGGTCCGAATTAATTACTAAGGGAAAAAAAAAAATCTTCACATAAATCCTTAAGCTTCACAGGAAGGGAAAAGTTTCCAGTGCTAGTTGAGATCTAATGGCTCATTAGGAATGTCTGTCTCAACTAGACATCAGTGTTGTCCCTCCCTTTTCATGTACCTTTCATAAAGGCACTTGAAAATGTGCTTATCTTTAAGCTGGTGCATAGTTAAGTGCAAAAGGATATCTGATGAATTTGAAGTTAAGCACATACTTAAGCAATTTGCTCAATCAGAGCCATATCCTGGCAAGAGAAAATACCTTCTTAATGTTTCTTCATGATCTGGCTCCATCCACAGCCTGCCTGAATGCTCTCATCTTTGCTTTGCCTCACAAACAGGAACTGGCAGCTTTAGAGAGATTATCAGGGAGATTGACTCAGAATTGAAGGGCACATGATAATGGAATCAGATTTACCTACAGATGCTAAAATCTTTATCCTTGGAGACTGAATGGGCAAAAGGCATTAACAAATGAAAACGCTCTTTTCTTCTTAAAAGGAGCATAGCTCTAATGGTAGGTAGAGATAAATATATATATCAAATTATAGAAGATTAACAACTGTAGATATATTGATTTTACATGAGTTACTTAACTCTAGAGGGTCTTATTCTGTGAAGTGCTGTGTTTCTGCTAGGGTCAGGCTATTGAAATTACCATTAACAGTAATAGGAAAAGGAAATAGTTTTGCTTGTGGAAAAAACATAATTAAAATATAAATTTGCATTGCAAAAATATTTTACTATTGTTCCTTCCCTTGCTCTCAATGCTCTAATGACCAGGGGTTTAAAGTCAGCTATAAATACCTAAGTATGCTCTAAGCATTTCTTTTTTTGTGCATTTCCAGGTATGTTGTATATCTAAAGAGGAAATGAGTGACAGCCCAGTCTGCAGTCTGTTTTGTAGGAATATATGGCAGGTTTCTATTATGAGGTATTTACTGCTCCTCAATTCTCTGCTTGCTTTGGGGGTATGTTTGAATTACATACTACTTTGCTGTAGAGGCATAATTTCACTGAAACTAGTGGAGCCAGGCTTGCTAGCAAACAGACTGAACTTGATAATTTTCTCTCTTATCCTGGTTGTACTATTCATCTGGCAATTTGCAGATGGGGAAATGGAGACTTCGCTATGCAGAGGGGCTTTGTCAAACTCTTTCTCATCACCCTTTCAGCACCCCTTATATTATAGCAAAATAGGAAATTACACATTTAGAGCAGTCTGCCTTTTCTTTGACAAGTAATAGTCTTTTCAGCAAACTCTACTGAATCTGAGTCAAGACCAGTAAACACATCACTTCCCATAGAGAGAAACACCGTGGCTCCTACAACAGTGACTTCAAACCATGTTTAAACTTTTGCTGCTGTGACAGTGGCTACTGGATGTTACCCAAGTGTAAAAAAAAGGTATTAAGTGTTCCTTTCTATTTGAAACGTAGCTCCTCATGAAAATGGGATTTGCTGAAAGGAGTAGATGACTCTCACATTTATTTATTTAGTTTTAGGTGCTGTCCATTGGGGCATATTCTTTGCTTCTGTACAGAAGTTCAGCTCCTTCTCAAATCAGCTGTCAAATGCTGAAAAATACTCACACAAGAGAAACAGGGGAGCTGCTCTGAATGCAACTTTGTTGCCTCAGGGCAAGGCTGTCATCCCCATCCTCAGGACCTGCTCAGGGAGGTCTGTGGTGCTGACCAGGGGATGAAACACAGCTCTACATCAGTAAGAGTGCCTGGCAATGCTTTCTGTAACCAGCCCTGAGTGCACAGAGATTGCCAGTGTACTGCTGCTTCCCTTTTAATTCAGGCTAAGCCAGCAATCTTTGCTGGCTTGGATTTGCAAAGAGTTCTTAGTTTTTCAGGCGCACTCACGGAAAATTGCCTCTTCAGTTTTCCTGGGTTGTTGCAATGTCAGCTCGAGCCTGGTCCCATCCAGGTGCATCAGTCAAACTGAGCTCCACAACATGACATAACCTGACACAGCTGACACAGCCAGGTGTTACAAACCAATGGACACCATGGTTCACAAACTATTCAAATTACTTTCAGATACATATCCTACCTCTCTGCTCAAATCCTTCCCAGCTGTCTCTTTTCTCAGCTCCATATGAATCAGGGTTGGAGGAAAGAGAAGGGGGGGAGATGGGGGAGAAAAGAAGGAGGCGGGACAGAAAACATCCTGCCTGGCAAAAATAAAAAAAATAAACTGAATTCTTGCATACCATACTGCCTCCAAAATTAACTCTTTGAAGGAGGCTCACCACAGCTTCCAAGCTTCTTTCAGGCTTACTAGGGGATGATTGCAAATATCTCAGGTGTAAATACACAGCTATTAGATTAAACCTTCATGGTCTGGAGTACTAGATGCTTAAATAATAATAATAGTGAAAAACTATCTCATGTTTATAAGGTGTTATAAGATTAGAGACTTGGAGCAATTCTACAAACCTGGAAATAATCAAGCCTAGCAGCACCAAAGAGCCAGACAGCCAGACTGGACATCTACCCATGCCTAGGCACATGATGTGCCTGTAGCGAGTGGTGTCCCACTGAAGCCAGTGAGACAATCAGTAGGAACTACTGCTTGCCAGCACTGGTCTGGGGTCATGTTGGCCCACAGTGAGACAGGCCTGGCAACCTCCATTTTGCAAAACAGAAAATGTGGGTTGTGGAGATAAAGTGACTGGCTGAAGGTCACACATGTCTGTGGCAGAGTCAGAAATTCGGGCATGAATTTCGTTATCCAGCTACTCATCAATCACTTTGGGGGAAGGGAGAGGTTCAAATGCAGAAAGAATGGCTAGATACCCAACTTCCAGCGAAGGTCAGTGAGCGCTGAATGCCTCATGTCTCCCATTACTGCTGGAAATCTCCCCCTCAGACTATAAGTGCTAAAAATGCCACCTCCCTCCTGAATATAAATCTCTACGATTCTCTTCTGCTCTTAATTATAATGGTCTGAAGCAGGAGAAATAGGTTGGAAGTCAACAGATTTACACTGCCTTAGTCAACAGCAGAATTCACCCTACAACCTTCAGGTCTTTACTTTTATGTTTTGTCAAAAGCAAATAAAAATATGGGTGGAACCAGCACCATAGGCCATTAAGCAGCATTTCTGACTGGTCTTTAATGCTGCATGTATAAGAGAGCCCACAGTCCTCCTCCGAGGTTTGTGTTCCTTTTATCTATTACAGACAGTCTCTGTGGGTTGCATCTCTCTGTTCTGATTTATTTGTAAGCAGAGAGGAAGAGAGAAAGAGAGACATAGAGAGTAAGAAAGAGGAAAAGAGAGAGATAATGGAAGATAGGGAAAGAAAGAGAGAAAAAGAAAACAGTGAAACCCTATGTTTCTGAAATATCAGTTGCTCTGATATTTGTAAGTGTATCTCCTAAAGAAACACAAAGAGGAAAAGCAAGCAAACAAAAAAAACCCCCCAACAACATTGTTCCTGGAGCAGCTGAACTAGCCGAGTACAGTGAGCAGTATACAGGTGTCTTGTGCTTCTTTTATTCGTTGTATAATAGGTGCCTACTGGAACGGGAGAAAGGGCATGAGAAGCTGTCCTTGTCTTTGCAGAGCATGAATAGCATTTATCTCAGTGCAGTGGGCATCGCCAAGTTGGGTTTTTGTCAACCTGTCAATTCTTCTTTTTTCTTTTTTTTTTTTTTTTTTTTTAAACAGAAAGCAGAGTTCAGTAAATAAAGATAAATGATTGTGCTCCTTGTCTGCAGACCCTGGAGCTAAACTGAACAGGCCTCTTATGGTTTGGACCTGCTTCATTGACTGTTCAGACAGCCCAGTAATACGACAGATGTACCCAGCCGTTCCCTCTTCCCCGCTGTCCATTAGATTATGTTCATTTTGTCTGAGATGCCATTATAAGTCTCAAGGTCAAATAAGTCACAGAGAAGAAAGAGGAGGACTAATTTTTTTCCCTGCCGCCCTCCCTGCTTAAGGGCTCATTCGCAACTTGCAAAGCACATTGTCTTTTAAGGTGCACATACAGCTCAGCACAATTTATTGAAATAAAATGCAGGTGTAACATTCACCCGGAGGCCATTCTGGCACGACAGCAGAGGAGACTTCTCAAGAATGATTTGGGCTGCTTTCCTAATTTTCTAATGAATTATTTGTAAGTAAAATTCATTAAGGAGGAGCTTTCCAAAAAAGAAGAAAAAAGCCCCAGCAAATACACAGGAAGGGAGAATGCAAGGTCTAAATGCTGTTTTTCAAGGGACACTGGGCAAGTTATCACGTAGTGAGTAGACTAGTTGAAGTGTGGAGGGGGGGAGAGGAGGAAGGAACAGCAGCTCTGGGGTAAGAGTCCTAAAGAATCCTCAAAAAAAAACTTGTTAAAAATGTGGGGATGGATTTTATGCTCGGTTACAGCAGGGTGTGTATCATCCCATTGGACTCTTGGGTAGTGACTAGAGATTTGCATCATGACTGAGAACACAATTTCCACTCCCAAGCCTGTAAGGATAGAACTAAACAATAATAAAGCAAGGACTGAATTTCTCTACTTTATGGAAATCTTTCTGTTCTTTAAAGAAAATTAAAGAATGGCTACTAATGAACCACAAATAGGATTAATTATGTAGTTAGCATGATTTTTGTTTTCCTGGGGCTTGATTCTGAACAAGTGGGACGGTGTCCATTAATTTCTTTGAGTTTTGGACTATGCTTATGCATAAAGCTTGAGTCGTTATGAAATTTAGGGTTAGGAAAGATTTTGGGGGGTGTTTTGAAAAGGAAATTACATTCGCCTTTTTTAGTCACTTTCACTATTAGCAAGTTGTTACATTTGGAAAAAAAAAAATGGAAAACTACTTAGGGCAAAACATCCAATAGGCAGACAAATCCCTCCCCCCAAAAAAACCTCCACAACAATTTAAAGTTCTACAGCATTTTAAGAGTTTCAGAATTCCTTTGACTTAATCACTATGTCTGTGAGGAAGGAAAGAATTATTGTTCAGATTTTGCTGATCAGAGATCAAGGCAGAGAGAGATTAAGGGACTCAGCAAACCCGAAGCTGGTTGATTACGGCAGAACCTGGAACTGATTCTGCTTCTCCTGTGTCTCATATATGAATCCGATATGTTGGACAGTCCTACCTCTGCAGCCTGAGGAGAGGACAGATATGAGATAGGTAAGCTGGATTCAAGACAGCTACGGGTAACTTTATTTTAACAAATGAAAATAATAGACATGTCTTAAAAAGGTTGTTCAGAAGTTAATTTGTAAGGGCAAGTTCTGATCCCCATCTCATATTAGGGGAAACCCAACTTGACCAAAAAGCCCATAGTGTTCAACAACTCAAAACACCTAACTCTCCAAACCTGACCCTTTACAAAATTGGAGTAAGAACCAGGCTAAGATAAGGAATAAAGAGGTGTTTTAGAAGAGCAATATATATATTACCAAGTTTAGATCAAATTTAAGTAACTTTAAAAGTCTACTATGATTTCATTTTACTTAAAAGGAAAAAAAACAAAAAAAAAAATACTGAACTGGTAGTGTTCCCAGAAAGAGACTTCATGCTTGAGGCATGTGAAGCTGTTCATTCCTGCCTGTGCTTTCCAAGGCTGTTGAGTGCATCGGGGCAGAGCCATGCTGGTGCATGCAACGAGGCTCAGCCCACCTTGCCCCAGGTCCCAGTTTGCCAGATGTAAACCAGCTCTTGCCCAAAGCCCCATAACGGCACTCCTCTGTAATTTCAGCTAATAACTCTTCCTTTGTTGGGACTGTACAAGCAAAGAAGCCTGAGGGAAGCACGAGGAAATGCTGAGCAACTGAGACACTCCCCAAGGCCAGCCTCGTGCTGCAAAAACTCAAATGGCAAAAGTAGCTGCTCTGCCCTTTCCTAGGGTACCTCATCCATAACCCCCTGTGCTCTGGTCAAGACTTTACTCTTCCCCATTTCAACTCCCCATGGGAAGTCTTAACATTCATTTCTTTGCAAGGCTATTTTGGTCTTTGCAGTTACATTCTATAGTGATGAGCATAGATTATTCCTTAGGGGTGTGAGGAAGGACCGCTTTATAGACACTTTCCTCACCCTCTGCATGCAAGATTAAACACAAGTCAATATGAAGTATGCAGGGTTAGAAAGAATAGAGCCGTAAGATTTTTAAAATATGAATCCACTCGAGTGAAACATAGACTAAAGTCTTGCAAATGCATTTTTGAGTGTGCTGCATTACTTCCCCATCGAGAGTTCTCCACATGATCCCTTGAGATATGCGGTCCTCTGAAGCCTGTAAAATTATTCTAATCAGCATTTGCTTAGCACTTCAGAAGTTCTGGCAAACACAAGCTAATTAATTCTCACAGTTCCCCTAGAGAAGGAAGATCTCATTTTGTTGATGGTAGCACAGAGGCAAGGCTAGTATAAGCAACATGCTCAAGGCCATATTTTGGGTTAGTGCCTGGCACAAAATTGAAAGTTTGGGACTAGCTACCAAATCAGGCCACCCCTTCTATGACTTGAGAACATCGGATTCAACCCAGGGTATCTGATGGAGTCAACTAACTTTCCACTACATCGTGCTTAGGTTTAAACACTAAATGAGTCTGACAGCATTTCTGCCTGCAGGTATTCAAAGGAAGATGTTTCTCTTCATCAAGTGCACAGGAAGTTGTGCACAAACTTGAGAATCTTAAAATGTAGAGGTATGTTATCTGGGAGAACTGTATCCATTACCTTTGCTTTTGTGGGGAATTATGTGATGCAGAGATTGGGAGGAAAAGAGTGGGAAGGGGAGGTTATTCATCAGACTTTCTTCTTAACAGCTTCTGCTTTTTATACTTGTGAGAATAAATTGGGTGGGCCTCACATTTTTCCTCTCTGTATGTGACATAAACTACTGGAACAGGCAGCAAAACTTAGGGAAAAGAAAAAATAATCAACATTCAAGGTCAGGTTGGGCAGGGCTTTGAGTGACCTGACCTAGTTGAAAATGTCCCTGCTTATTGCAGGGGGTTGGACTAGATGACCATTAAAAGTTCCTTCCAACACAAACCAGTCTATGATTCTATGAAATCAAGAGTTGTCCAGGGTGTGAAATGGAGGATTGGAGCTCTGAGAACATGTGATGTATCATGTTGCATAATGGGTAACACATTATACCTCGGTCAGGATCATAAATTCTTAATTTTCAGAAATACTCAGAAATATTACGAAAGTAAACACAAAGTAAAACTCCCATCATGATGATATCAAGTAAGGGCTATTCACAAACTGTTTGTCTATTATTAATTTGCTCTGAAATGACTGGAATAGACTGTTTAAAGTTTGTCAAGGAAATGGATTTCCTGACCTCCTCCAACCCTTACCCATTTTTCAAATAACTTTCACAAGTTTGACTAAACAGGCATTGAAGGATGCCCTTTGTGAGTAGAGAGTTGAGCAAAGATCGCCCCCAGTGTACTATGTGCTAATAATATCTCCTTCTGGTGGCTTGATGTGGTAAGAAGACAAGCGGCTTCCGAGAGAAATCTCTCTAAGAATTGCATGAAAGAGAGGATGAGAATGGTTAAGTAGGCACCAAAATTTCTAGGTAGGTAAAACTATATTCTTTTTGTGAAAATAAAATAAAATAAAATAAAATAAAATAAAATAAGATAAAATAAAATCCTACCAACATTTCCATTTCTATTTGGTCTTAAAGTTAGAATTCTGAAAAATATACAGTACAACAATCTGGGAAAAAAATCTAAGTATATCTAGCTACCATTTCAAAGCTTTGCTTCACTGTAAAGTTTTGTCTTTTAAAATTCTTTACCCAAAAAAAAGCTAACCAATATACTTTTTACACAATAGTGTTATTTTTACAGTCCCTTATTTTTCAAAGAAGCAAGTCAATAAAATCAGTCCTTTTCTATCAACAGTTATCCATGAAAAACGTTTAAGGGGACAGGGCCAAAGCTATTCCCGATATGTCTTTAAACATCCACTAGTAGGGATTGTTGTGATAGCACTGAAATGAAGGACTGTTTTCAATCTGCAGAAAATCCTACACGCTTTGACTCACTTGGTTAGTACCTTTATGCAGTTAGAAAAGGCCTGCAATTAAACTGGATTGGAAAGAGAAGGAATACAAATGGAAATGGAAGTGAATAAAAGGGAAACTATTTTCCCAAGGCAGGTTGTTTTAAAGATTGAACCAGAAGTATCTAGGTTTTCAACAACTTAGTGCTGTTTCCATTGGATGGTGCTTCAGTGTTTTGCTCTTTATTTGCATTTTTTCTTCTTCTCCCCCCCTCACCCCCCCACCTCGGATACATTGGGGAAAAGACGTGTTGCATCCTTACTCTTTTTTTTCTACTACAAGAGCAGTCAGACCTTGCTGAAAAGCACTGTCATGTGGTGGGTGTTGTACTATTATGCTTTTGGTTAGAACATGGAGGCAAGAAATGTTATAATGCATGAAACTGGAGTATCTTCAATATATGGGAGAATACTGGAGTAACTAGAAACAGAAACCATTATTAGATTGTACTGCCCAGTACTTACCAATACAGTCATCCCCTTCTATTTGAATACCCAGTTTAAAATTATATGTGAATACAATCCTAGGGTCTAACAGAGATTAGGAATTTTTCTCTATGATATTATCCCTTTCTCAAGTTCTTCTTCTCATCCCTACAGATGATCCTAAAGAATTCTTCTGCCTCTTGTCCTATTATTTCATGTTTATCATGTTTGCAGCTAGTTACCAAAACTAGCTTATGGAAGAAGTGTTTTTTTTGTAGGGATGGTATTTTGCTGTAGGTGGCTGCCAGGAGGAAAGTTCAGCCAAACCAGGAGAATGAACTAAACTTTTCTTCCCACAACAGGGATGAACGGCATCTGATGGAAATGAAACTTTAGCAGACTCATGTTAGAAACTGAAAAATTATCTGTGCCTCAATCTTTTGAGCAAAAATTAACGTCAATGAATGCTCAATGCATGATAACTACACAGTGTTTTCTTCATTATGCCAGTAGTTTACGAATCCAAAGAGCTGCACTTACACCATGTAATTTGTTTTCCTAAGATGACTCGAAGAAGAAAAATGTCAAGTAATTATATACTTGTTACTCTCAAGAATTTTCATTCCAGGCTCAAGATGAAGACTAATACAAGAATTTGGGAAATAGTCTATAATTTCTGTTCACTTATTTGATGCAGTTTACCTTTATTGCTATGGGGTTTTAATTGATAATTCAATAGAATATTTATAATCTGTCTTGTGGTTGCTGCACTAATTCTATTAATTCCTGGAGTGGCTACACGACATTCTGTTAGAATCATTATTTTCTTTTTAATAGAATATAGTAACAGACAGAAAGTGACTCGGCATACGGTAGATTGTTCCATTTATTGAAAATCAAGATACTGTATTTGCTCTATTACAATAATGAAGCTGATGATTTCCAATCTGTTTAATAAACTGTTTCTGAATTTGAATATTTATATTAAATCAACCAGCTGGTGAGTTCACATCATTGTTTTTACTCAGAAATGTATACCAATTATTAACAACAAATGTGTTATTTGCTTTTTCCCTCAGAAAGGATCACAGGGATTCTCATGCCCACCCCATGCAAAGCAAATACTTGGAGTTCAGCCTTAGCTTTTTAATTTTAAAGTTCCAATTACAGATATTTACAAAATTGCATAGAAATATCCCTTGGGGAAACTGAGGTGTAAGATAATCATAGAGCAGATGTCAGAATGGACTTCACTCCTCTCTAACCTCCAACACCACCATACATTTGCCCTTCAATGCTTGAATGATTGCCCTCAATCATGCAGCAATAAGAATAGCTTAATGAGATGGTGTGATGTCATCTAGATCATTTGCCTATGTTGCTGTTCTGTTATTCATTATAAAGCTTTATGTGGGTAGGCTGTAAGTAACTTGGTATCAGTTGTTTGTGATAAAATGTGTTAAAACTTTGGGGTTTTCACTTTTTCACACTGTTGGGGATCTAGTCCTTCCATTGCTGACCTTCATCTGCCCCAGTTCTGATTCAGCTTGGTATGTCCTTGTGTGCCATGGGTTTAAGGGTGGGAGTGCTCCCATGGTGAAGACTGGGACTTGAG